>PVHP010004807.1:0-69080 GCA_004024765.1 Zapus hudsonius | reverse complement strand
CCCTCCCCTCCTCTCCTTTCCTCTCCTCTCCTCTCTCTTCTTTTTTTTGTGTCAGTATTAGGAATGGACCAGGGCATCCTTCCCTCCTCTCTTCTGTGAGCTAGGCAAGTACTTGCTCTACCCCCAGCCCACAATTAGATGGCTTAATGGACAAAGCACTTGTCATGCAATCAGAAGTACCTGAGTTCAGATCCCCAGCCCACAGGGAGCTGTCGTGGGCTTCTGTAGCAAGATCAGAGGTGGAGAGAAGTTTCTCAGAAGCTTGCTGGCCAGCTAGCCTGGTGAAGGCAGTGCTGAGCCACCTTAAAGGAGGTGGAAGGTGGAAGCTGTCCTCTGATCTCCACACATACACTGTGGCATGCATGTGGTCACACTTGAACACGCGTCGTCATACATGTACACATATCGTCATACATGCACACACATCGTCGGCATACATGCACATGCTTCATTGGCATACATGCACATGCATACCGAGACAAAGTGACCTGTTGGAAGTCCTGAAATCCAGAGGTGAAGCCAGGCATGGTGGCTCATGTCATTGCTTCTAGTATTCAGAGACTGAGCTAGAAGGATCGCTGTGAGTTCCAGGCCAGCCTGGGTTACAGTTAGCTTTAGGTTAGCCTGGGCTAGAGCAAGACCCTGCCCCCCCCAAAAAAAAAAAGGGAAAGAAGAAAAGAAAAAGGAGAAAACAAACAAAAAATGAAGTTTCGTGAGTGTCTAACAGTTCTGTGACTTTAAGCCCATTCTTACAGTAGGGTCACCAGCCCACTTAAACAGTGTGTCAACTAGACTTTATGCTTGATTTTTTTGGGGGGGCTCCCTGGCAGGTGGTGAGTGCCCCATCACTTGGGGGCCTGAGTGCTGTAGCTCAGCCCCAACTTTGTTAGTGGCTGGCCGGAGCGAGAGGCAAAGGCCTTTTGTTTGATTTGGAGGAGAGTTTGATGTGGGGGACGTGCTTGGACCGTGTTTCCCTGGAAGCAGGTGGGGCAGCAACCAGCCCCAGGTCCCAGCAGGCAGCCAGCCCAGCACCCCACACAGGGATCTCTTCTGGAACCATCTCCCTTGCAGTTGGAGGTGTCAAGGGCTTGGTAATAAGGCAGGCACTGTTGTCAACAGCCACCCTCTTGGTGACAAATCCCCAGATGGCTGGTGGCTCAGAGCCAGGAAGGAGCCCTGTGTGTGTAAGGAGTAGACTCCAAGCCATCCTGTGATCATTCCATGATGGATGAACGGCAGGCAGAGCAGGAGGTTAGGAGTGGCTTGTCGAGGAGGTGTCGCTGGAGCCCTGAAGGATGAGGCACATATTCTACAGGGAACAGCAGACATCACCGTGTACAGAGGCCCTGTGTTCAGGGAAGGCACAGGAGTGCTGAGTGCTTGCCTCTGGCAAATCTTTGCTTCACTTCCTCATGTTTTTATTCCCCATTGAAAAAGAAAAATAGGAACAGATATGATATTTTATTATTTATTTTATTTCATTTTTTGGTTTTTCGAGGTAGGGTCTCACTCTAGTCCAGGCTGATCTGGAATTCACTATATTGTCTCAGGGTGGCCTCGAACTCATAGCAATCCTCCTACCTCTGCCTCCCGAGTGCTGGGATTAAAGGCGTGCACCACCACACCCGGCTATTTATTCATTTTCAAGCAGAGATGAGAGAGAGGGAGAGAGAGAGAAGAGAGAGAGAGAGAGAGAGAGAGAGAGAGAGAGAGAGAGAGAGAGGAGAGAGAGAGAGAGAGAGAGAGAGAGAGAGAGAGAGAGAGAGAGAGAGAGAACACCAGGGCCACCACCTTGTGGGTCTGGTTTATGTGGGTCCTGGGGAATTGAACCAGGGGCCTTAGGCACTGGAGGCAAGTGCCTTAACCGCTGAGCCATCTCACCAACTCTTATTTTTAAATTTTATTTATTTACTTTGGTTTATTGAGGTAGGGTCTCTCTTTAGCCCAGGCTAACCTGGAATTTATTGTGTAGTCTCAGAGTGGCCTTGAACTCCCAGCGGTCCTCCTACCTTCACATCCTGAGTGCTGAGATTAAAGGCTTGCCCAGCTAAATAATTTTTTTTTTTTTCCTGAGGTAGGGTCTCCCTCTAGCCCAGGCTGACCTGGAACTCACTCTGTAGTCCCAGGCTGGCCTTGAACTCCCAGCGATCCTTCTACCTCTGCTTCCAGAATGCTGGCATTGAAGATGTTCACCACCACGCATGCCTAGGGCATGGAACTCTTGAGGTGTGAAAGGAAGTCTGTGTACTTGGGGGTGACAAGGGTCAGACTCAAGGACCTTGGCTAGGCCGGGTGTGTGTGTGTGTGTGTGTGTGTGTGTGTGTGTGTGTCTTTTATTTATTCATTTTCAAGCAAAGAGAGAGAGAGAGAGAGAGAGAGAGAGAGAGAGAGAGAGAGAGAGAGAGAGAGAGAGAATGAATGCACCAGAGCCACCACCTTGTGGATCTGGCTTATGTGGGTCCTGGGGAATTGAACGCAAGGCCTTAGGCACTGGAGGCAAGTGCCTTACCCGCTGAGCCATCTCTCCAGCCCGTGTCTTTTAACCTGAAAGATTTTAGGTATGTGCTGAGGTTTTGGGGGAGTGGGGTGCTAGCATTGTAAAATAGGATTATCACCATTCTTTAAAGTTCATCCTGGCTGTGTGAGGGGGGGACCTGCTGTGGGGGTGGGGGGACAGCGTCCATGATTTATCCCCCTTAACTTCACATGGTAGTGCAAAGCCTTCTGGGAGATTGGTGTGGTGGGGAGGTCACTCCTGTTCTCACCCATGGCCTTGCTCCTTCCTGGGTCTCTCTGCTCTGTTCTGTGCTGACTCAGGATGAAACCTCAGCCCTTCTCCATTTCCACAAAGAGCTACCCTTGACAAATTTTTTGTGGGCAGAGCATCTGAGGCCACGGAGAGGGCTGACAGGAGGTTACCAGGAAAACGACGGAACATGGCATCCTGGATGGGTCTGCCTGCCCTTCCCTCACCCAGCAGGTTGTCCTCAGGACCCTTCCCCTGGCGCTGGGCTCACCCTCTCCTGCCTCCTCTCCTCTCACCCTCTGGCTCTGTGCTTTGTGTGTTCTTCCAGAGCTCACTGGGTGGTGTGGTCATCGCCCCCTTGAGGGTCAGGCGCTTCAGCTCTCAGACATCACACTTCTCACAACTTGAGCATGGCGCGGTTCTGTTCTCACTCGGCCAGTCCAGTCCTCACCCCTCTGCATGCTTTGTGACAGTTGTCATTTACTTTCTTTTTTTTTTTAAAATATTTTTATTTGAGAGAGAGAGGGAGAGAAAGAGGCAGAGAGAATGGGCATGCCAGGGACTTCATCCACTGCAAATGAATTCCAGATGCATGCGCCCTCTCCTGCATCTGGCTTTATATGGGCACTGGGGAATCGAACCTGGGTCCTTCTGCATTGCAGGCCCATGCCTTAGCCGCTAAGCCATCTCTTCAGCCCTGTCATTTACTTTCGTGTCCTTTTCAAGCATGAAAAAGTCCAGCCTCAGCTGGGAGTGGTGGCGCATGCACACCGGTGATTCCAGAATTTGGGAGGTGAGGCTGGAGGATCAGGCCATCCTTAGCTACAGAGGAAGTTTGAGGCCAGCCTGGTCTACATGAGATTATCATGAAACCAACAAATAAATGTCCTGCCTCCAAAGTTTAACTTCACACCCAATGAGAAGGCTAGTCAGGGAGGGTCTGGACGGTGTGTACACTGCAAGCCTGATGGTAGGGTGGCCGGCAGAGCTGGAACATATCAGTGGTCAGCCAGAGAGCTCGTCTCCTCCAGGTCACCAGGCTCCGCTCAGGACCCTCTGCTAGTGGGTGACAGGTGGGGTTCCAGGTAGGACAGTGACTGGGAGGGGACACACCTGATCCCTGGGTACCAGGAGGGAACAGCAGCCGTACAGGCAGTAGAGCAGGTGGCCAATGAGAGGCAAAGACTGCTCTAGAGACTGTCTGCAGAGCAGAGCCAAGCCAGTGCCTGTAGGGCCAGGGAGTCAGGAGCCCACGGTCAGAGGCCAAGGTCAGCAGAAGCATGACGAGCCCCTGACTGGCAGTGAGTCTGACTATTCTCAACTCCTGTCCTTTGGGGTCAGAGGTCTGCTCCAACCACTGCTGGGCCAACAGGGCTGGGCAGATGGCTGCCTGGCATACAGGGTTACCTACCTCTGGCTGGTGGGTAGACCTGGACGCAGTCCAATAACCACAGTAAGTACCCAATGCACTGCAAGATGGCTGTGGACAGACAAGAACCTCTAACTGCAGGGAGTGCTCTGCAGGAGTTCCTTGGGGACAGAGTGGAGGGTGCTGGAACACTTCCGGAGACTCTTGCCACCTTCTATGGCCCTCTTCAGATGGCAGGTCAACAGAAATGTTGGATTCTGGGGCTGGAGAGTTGGCTCAGAGGTTAAGGCACTTGCCTCTAGTGCTTAAGCCCCTGGGGTTCAATTCCCCAGGACCCACGTAAGCCAGACCCACAAGGTGGTGGACTTGGTGCTCTCTCTCTCTCTCTCTCTCTCTCTCTCTCTCTCTCTCTCTCTCTCTGTGGTTGAAAATGAATAAAGGCCCACGCCTTTAGTCCCAGCACTCAGAGGCAGAGGTAGGAGGATCGCCGTGAGTTCAGGGTCAGCCTGAGACTACAGAGTGAATTCCAGGTCAGCCTGGGCTAGAGCGAGACCCTACCTCGAAAAACAAAACAAAACAAAAAAAGAAGAAATGTTGGATTCTGGCCCAGGTCTGTCCTAAATTTGCTGTGTGACTTTGGGAGAGTACCTGTGAAGGGACCTGGCTCTGGTGCTGTGTTCTCCACACAGAGGTCCCTGGTCCGCCTGAGTCCCTCTAAGTGTCCCCAGCTGCCAAAGGACAAATAGTGCCGTCCAGCTTAGTCACCTTACTAGGTCAGGCCCGCACGCACGTTTGTGTGAGTGAACACTTATAGGCACATATATGAGACTTTTCTAGCCTCAAGGGGCCATATATGTCACCCTGACCCCACAGGGCCCCTTCCTCCCCAGAACACTGCGCCTCTAGCTCCCAGGGGTGTGCTTGGCTTAGATGGGCAATCTGCTCACTTCTCTAAGTGGAGTTCCTCTGGGCTGTAGTGGGGGTGGGACCCAGAGGGAGCACAGGCACCTCCCATCCCCCTCTGCAGCCGCCACCCTGCTTCTCCTTCTAGGGCCAAGGTGCAAGGATGAGCCAGGGTTTCACTTCTCAGTGAGGCCTGCTAGCTCTTGCCTCTGGTTTGTGTCCACTGAACCTGGTCTTTGAGGGTGGGGGAGGGGAGACAAGCCCAAACCCTGCTTCCCTATCTCTGTAGATAATTGGCTTTAAAATATATATTTTTTCCTTTTTTTTTTTTTTTTCGAGGTAGGGTTTTGCTCTAGCCCAGGCTGACCTGGAATTCACTATGTAGTCTCAGGGTGGCCTTGAACTCATGGCGATCCTCCTACCTCTGCCTCCCGAGTGCTGGGATTAAAGGCATGTGCCAACATGACTGGCTAAAATATTTTTAAAAAATTTTAAATTTATTTTTAGGCTTCTTAAGTTTTTTCCTCTTTTTAAAATTATTTATTTGCAAGCAGCGAGAGAAAGTGAGTTAGAAGAAAGGCAGAGAGAGAGAGAGAGAGAGAGAGAGAGAGAGAGAGAGAGAGAGAGAGAGAGAGAGAGAGAGAGAGAGAATGGGTGTGTCAGGACCTCCAGCCACTGCAAGTGAACTCCAGATGCATGTGTCACTCTGTGCATCTGGGGTATTGGGGAATCGAACCTGGGATGTCAGGCTTTGCAGGCAAGTGCCTTAACCTCGGAGCCATCTCTCCAGCCTTGTTTTTTGAGACAGTCCCACTACGAAGCCTAGGCTTGCCTTGAACTCACAGCAATCCCCCTGCCTCAGCCTCCCAGTGGCAGGCAGGTTTTCGTGGAGGGGGTAGTGGAATCGGCAGGCAGAGCAGGCAGAACATGCAGAGTGCAGAGGGGCCTTAGGATCATTGGTTCACAATGGGAGAAACTGAGGCCGAGATAAGAAAAGGTTTGCCCCAAATCAGTCAGTGGGTGCCCGTGTGGGTGGGAGGCTGAGACTTGCTGATACCCTCTGGCTGGGTGGGAGCGACCTTTCCCAGGCCAGGGTGGGACATATGTGCGGGGCAGGGAGCCACATGTGGGAGGAACTATCCGGAGCCATTTCCCCCCCCCCATGACTGACTGCTGCTGACACCGCCCATAACCCACACCAGGTGCAGGACCCTCTCCAGGTGCCCGGAGGTCCAGGCCTGCAACACTGCTGCCCCCTCGTGGCCACCCTGAGCAGGTCCTGGAACCTGGTCGAAGCCCCCTGGGACGCAGGACCTTCCTAAAGTGCTTGCGGTGCCCCAGCAGGGGAGGAACCAGGGCCAGGACCAGACAAGACCCCGCTCCCATGGTCAGGCTCATTGTCAGGGCTCAGCGGCCCAGCGGGAGGGGACACCTGTCTCCAAGGGCTCCAGCATTAGTCAAGGAGGGAGAGACCCACGCGGGGCTGGGACAAAACACCTGACCCAAAGCAGCTGATGGGAGGAAAGGCTCTTCTTCGGCTTACAATGCCCTTGGGCTCCCTCAGACTGCCGTCTCCCCCAGTGGCACCTTGAAGAGAAGCAGCCCACCAGGAGGGCGCCGTGTGAACTGTGTGCTAGCACTCTGGAGCTGCTTGGCTGGCCTGGCACACAGAGGCCACGTGCAGGGAGCCCACTGGAGTCATGGGCAGGGTTCTGGGCCCCTCGAGTCTCCCATGGGACATTCTTTGGGCCTCCTGGCTGACACAGGGAAGAGGCAGCTTGGGTTTTTTTTAAATTTTAATTTTTCGAGGTAGGGTCTCTCTCTAGGCCAGGCTGACCTGGAATTCACTCTGTAGTCTCAGGGTGGCCTTGAACTCAAAGCAATCCTTCTACCTCTGCCTCCCTAGTGCTGGGATTAAAGGCGTGCACCACCATGCCCGGCTGATTCTTTTTTTTTTTTTTTGGTTGCAGCTTGGGTTTTGATCTTAAATAAAGTTCTCCTATAGGACCCCCAGATACAGGAGAGAAAGGGGGAAGCAGAGGACTGGGTGGGATGGGGAAGCTGCAGTGAGGGGAGAATTGGGGTCTCTCTCTGACTTGGTGCTAAGAAGGCAAAAGCCTGCGTCCTCACCTGTCCTGATACTGAGGTGTGGACAGTGGCCTGGCTCATCTGCAGGCTTGGAGCATCCTGCTTGGGGATAGGACAAAATCAGGGTCCATGGTACCTACCCCCAAACTGCTTCTCAACTGTCCCTAGAGGGCTGGGCCAGGAGACATCCGTGCCCAGAGCAGGACCTGCTGTGGAGAGTCCAAGCCGGGAAGATGGCTCCCTGCACGTGACCTCTGTGTGCCAGGCCAGCCAGGCAGCTCCAGAGTGCTAGCACACAGTTCATATGGTGCCTGGTACCTAGTTACCAGCACCCTCCTAGTGGCCTGCTGTCCCAACACGCCAATTGGCGGACTGCTTCTCTTCATCAAGGTACCACTGTTGCCCTGTGGGTGGAGCCACTGAGGGGGACAGCAGTCTGAGGGAGCCCAAGGAGGCAGGAACATCCTTGCACACATAGCAGCAGATCAGTGGCTGGATGCACATGGCGATCCATGCACAGGCTACCCCGGTGTGGGTGTGGACCAGTGCCCTTTGTAGATGCCCACCCCTAAGAAGGCTTCCAGCCCACGGCAGGCTCTGACCCTGGGAGGCCAAGGAGTGAACAACACTGGCAAGCTGTTTTCTACTTTTATTTAGGGATACAAAAGGCACCTCTGCCTTCCCAGAGGACCAACCAGGGGCTGGACCCCGAGTGGGGGGAGGCCTGATGGAGGAACAGAGCAAGGGTGGAGGAAAGGCAGTGGAGGGGCTGGGGGGCTCCGGGCGCCCAGCACCCCCGAGGTTTCATCTTGACACCTGGGCTACGAGGTCTTGCCTCACCGTGTGCAGCTTCGTACCTGGACAGTGGGCAGATCAGCAGGGTGCCACCACAGCACACCCCCAACAGGCAGCTAAAGCCTCCAGGCAGGCCCCACTGGGCAGGGGCAGGAGATGGTAAGCTATGGCAGTGTGGATTCTCAGGGGCTCCTCTAGCAGGGCCAGGGGAAGCCCTGGGCAAGCAGCATCACACCAGCTCAACCGGGTCACGTGCCATCAGCCTTTCTGGGGCCCTCGGGTCTCAGCAAGGCCATAGTGGTGGTGGCATGGGGAGGGAAGCAGGAGTGGCAAGGATCCCAATGGAGAGCCAATCTGTTCCCTCAATTCATCCCACTAACCCAGCATCGAGAGACGGGGGTAACAACACCCCCCAAGCAGCTGTAACACCAAGGGAGAGAGGGGCCCCACTGGGTGTGGGAGCAGGGGGCCCTGGGCTGCGGGTAGCAGACCACGCACTCATAAGGCAAACAGCATGTCATCGTCCTTCTCCTGGGTCTTCCTCCGAGGGGCTGCACCAGGAGGTGGCCCTGGGGGCCCCTCAGATGAGGGGCTGGCCAGGCTGGGCAGCCGATCTGCAGCTTTGGCCCGTTCTTCCAGGAACTTGTCAAATTCTAGCAGGAGAGAGGGAGTGTGGGCTTGGAGGCTAGAGTCCGGGGAGGGGTGGGGGACAGGAAGGAATTGTTACCTTCACTGGTGACACCGGTGGGGTCTTCAGCATTGCTCCCCTGAGGACACAGAGGGAAGGGGCAGAGGTTAGCTAGTGGCTGCTGGGAACACCGTCCACTGGGCAGTGGGGCAGCTCCATAGAGCCAGTGTTGGTACCATACCCAGGCTGACCCTGGCTCACCCTTCCTGAGCCGCAGGGCTCTGGGTGTCCCAACTCCCTGAACCTTGACTTTTCCTTCCTTTGAAACAAGGAGGCTGAGGCTCACTTGATGGGCGTTGGAAGCTCAAGTGGGCCTCAGCACAGAACATCAATTCCGGAATATGGTGCCTGGCAGCCCCAGTGCTTGCCAACTCTTTTCCTTCCAGGGTGCAGAGGAGTGGACTGACTAGTGCCACGGAGGGAAGGCTGGGACTGAGACAGCTCCTGGTGGGGGTGTGGTGGTGGAGATGGTGGGGATGGTGATGGTGGAGGGGATGGGTAAAGCTTCTGTTCCAGGCAGCAGGACCTGAGTCCTGGCCCCTGGCTTGACTTTGTCTTGCCTCTTAAAGACAGTGGCCTTTGGGTCCAGAGTGCTCAAGTTTGGTGGCCAGAGCAGAGAGAGGTGGAGATGCTGGGGAAGGAGTCCTGAACATCAGAGTCAAGTGTTGACTGCTGCCCCTTCTGCTAGGAAGGGCTAGGGGTTTAGAGGCCTGGCTCCGGGTCCTGGTCTCCTGGGCACCTCCCTCTAGAGAGCAGTGGCCATGACCAGGGTCTCCGTGCAGCCAGCTGTCTCCTTTTTTTTTTTTTCTTTTTCTTTTTTTTGGTTTTTCAAGGTAGGGTCTTGCTCTAGCCCAGGCTGACCTGGAATTCACTATGTCATCTCAGGGTGGCCTTGAACTCACAGCAATCCTCCTACCTCTGCCTCCCAATGCTGGGATTAAAGACGTGCGCCACCACGCCCGGCCAGCTGCCTTTTCTGATGTGAAGTGGGGAAATGATGACTCCTAGTGGCTGTAGGTGTCCAGGAGCAATTGTGGACAAACTTAGTAGCTCTGTTTCTGATCAAGCTCATCTCCTCTACAGTGGCTGACACTCACAGGGATCTCACACTGGGGAATGTGACCTGGAGCACAGGTGCTGTGCTGGGAGAGGTGGGTGGGTGGGCAGAGATGAAGACACTGATACTCGCCTCTCCTCTCCAGCTGTTCACTGGACCCTTCTTGGTATAACTGTTTGGTTTTGGAGACAGAATCTCATGTAGCTGACCTCAAACTACGTCGCCGAGGATGACTGAGCACCTTTTGCCGCCACCTCTCAAATACTGAGGTGACAGGCTTGTGCTACCAAGCCTTGCTTTGGATGAAACAACTACGAGACAACTGAGATCCTTGCTTACCACGTCTGTGGACAGCCACTGCTCAATGTCCTCCATGATGCGGGCCTGGGCGGCAGGGGTCTGGAAGGAAGGCAACAGTGAGTCAAGCAGAAGCAGCACCCAGGGTGGCTAGGTGGAAGCCTTCAGCTGGGTGGCCTTTAACATTCATCCACCCTGCCCTGAGCTTCCTCCTTATCAGCTGCTTCCTGCTGAGGTTCAGACCCTGTCTGCAACAGGGGGTGGGGGAGGTATTGAGTAGACAGAAAGCCAGGCTATAAGGTGGTACGCTAGATGGGGACATTTCACTTTGGGCCGCAAGCTCCTACACAGGGGTAGGGGCTGAGGCTTCCTCTCGAACGGCATCTACAGGGGAGATCTAGTTGGAGGTCATGAGCACAGATTTGCTCTACCTGGGCTCCTCAGTA
The DNA here is from genome assembly GCA_004024765.1 of Zapus hudsonius. NCBI lineage: Eukaryota > Metazoa > Chordata > Mammalia > Rodentia > Dipodidae > Zapus > Zapus hudsonius. Next base: position 58,691 of record PVHP010004807.1, on the reverse strand, counting down.
CAGTAATGTGACTCCTGGCCATTTATGTGAGGCCCTGATCTCCCTAACCTGTCACCAGGACTCTCAGAGCAGAGGTAAGCTCTGCTTGGAGTCAGGTTCCTGGTGCAGCGCAGGAAACCCTAGACTTTCATGGACCTGCTGCTCTACATTCTGTGCTTGTGCTGCTCTGACTTGACAGTGACCCAAAGAAACTGGGAGCCACAGGAATGCAGACACCAGCCTCTGGGACAGACAGCACCCCACCCTCCTCGGGGCCCTCCAGCCACCATTTTGGTAATATCCTTCCTGTGCTGTGCTCATGGCTTTCCACCTCATCTAGGACAACGTCCATGGTCCTCCTCAGACCTCACTTCCCTCTTCTGAGGCCCACCTGGTCTCGAGTCCACCTGCCCCTGGTCCTCCGTGGCCCACTTCTTACCCTCCTCCTCCAGCTCCTAGGAGATGTGCTGTTTCTAGCTCTCTCTCTCTCTCTCAGAGCAACTTGTCTCTCATGGGGCAGCAGTTCTCACTCGGGCAGAGCTCATTCAAGGTCTAGGACTGGACTTGGAGATCTTGCTACAGGGAAGGGTGACCACAGAGCGCTTGGTGCCAGACATGGCTGCCGCCTTACACATAGCCAAGCAACTAACTGAACTAGAGAGAGTTCCTGGGAGTCCTGCATGTTCTAGGTCTGGATCTTTCTGCCCTCAGCCAGTTCCTGTTACTGAAAGGTGTGTGGAGAGGCAGCTGGGGGTGGGGGGATAGTGACAGTGCTGACTCTCACCACCTGCTGTAAGCTACCACTGCCGCTGGAAGCTCCAGGTAGATGGGTAGAGAAGAAGAAACCAAGGGTCAGAGAGTTAATTTGCTTGAGGACCCACAGCTCACAGGAGGTGGAAGGGGAGGTGAACCAAGGGCCCTAGTTCAGGCTTGGTTCTGAATTCTCCCTGGGTGAGCACTCAAGCTCCCCAACAGCCTCCTTAGCTGTCACCTGGGAATGACGCATTAGCCACAAAGGGCCAACCCAGAGTGCCATGGGAAAGGCCCAGCCCATAGTGGGCCCATACTTGGGGTGGGCTTATCCTCTGGAAGGCCCTGGGTAGAATAGGGCCCCTCTGCTTACCGCTCCGGTGCTCTGCTGCCGGGCATCCAGGGCTCCAGCCAGGCCGTCTGTGGCTTGGGGGGCCTCATATTTGACCCTGAAACACAGAGCAGCCGTGCCGTCAGATGCTGCCTTGCCATACCAGGCATGCCAAGGATTGAGGGGGTGGCATGAGCAGGGCCTGGATCTTGCATGGACTCTGGTGGGCCTGGGCAGGGGGGTCTTAAGTCACAGGATGACCTGGGACTTAGGCTGATGTGTGCTCCACGTGACATGCATCAGCAGAAGCTGGGAGGGTGTGGAGTCAAGACCAGCCATGACCACATCTATCCCAGTCGACCCTTGCTCATGGAGAGTTTTCCTTTTTGAACAGTTACCGTCTTATAATCCATCAGCTGTGGTTTGAGTGTGCAGGCTGCTCAGGGCCACGAGCACTGGCTCGCCGGCAGGAAGTCAATTCTCACCACCATGATGGTTTTTCTAGATGTCTCTAGAGGGAGGCCGGCCAGCCAGCCAGGTGGAAGGCCAGGGCTGGCACCTGGCAGAAGAGTCTGTGACTGAGGTGCAGCAAGGTCCCGCTGCTGCAGGGGGATGGTAAGGGAGGGGCTGATGGGGAGGAGCTGGCTATTCTCATTGCATGGCAGGCAGAGAAGAGGCCAGACATTAATCCCCATCATCCAGCCTGGAGGCAAGGAAGATAGCCACAGGGTTCCTGGTGTGGGGTCTTCCCTGGAGGGAGGTACCGGCCACTGTGCTAATGCTGGGGACTTTAGATTTGGAGAATGTATCACAGTGAACTCATGCACTGAGGGTCCCTTTCTGGGAATGGGGTCAGTTGCCATTGAGAGAGGCTTCTTTTTTTTTTTTTTGGTTTTTCGAGGTAGGGTCTCACTCTAGTCCAGGCTGACCTGGAATTCACTATGTAGTCTCAGGGTGGCCTTGAACTCACGGCAATCCTCCTACCTCTGCCTCCCGAATGCTCGGATTAAAGGCGTGTGCCACCACGCCCTGGCAAGAGAGGCTTCTTGAGTAAAAGCCCTAATTCCCAGGCAGCCGGTCCAGGGCCATGGCCACGCCCTCCTTAAGAGGCCAGCTAAGAGCCTGTGGTCACAGGCTCCCATCACATGACCAGCAGGCTGATGATGGATGATGCAGGACCGATTTAGAGCTACCCTCCAGCCAGGGTGGAGCTGAGGCTGTGCTCATTCCCTGAGTACCTCCAGCTAAGTCTGAGTCAGGACAGTGGGGAGCAGGCCAGGATGCCAGACTCACCAGTGTCCCGCCCATGAGAGCCTGGGCTCCAGGGAATGTCTCTACCTTACACAAGCACATGTGGGAAAGGCAGGGGACAGCATGTCCAGCCAGGGAACTCGGAATCACTGCTTCCCTCCACTCACAAGCACTCCCTCTGCTCTCCTCAGTACTCCTTACCAAGGAAGCAAGTGCGGTCCTCTGGAAGAAGCCCCCACACAACTTTTTCAGGGCTGTAGACTCATGCCCAGGGCAGGAAGAAGGGCCTCCCTCATGTGGTCTGTGGGGCTGCTATGCGGGGCCTGGGGTGCTGGGAGCTTGAGATGGCATTTGTCTAGGTGCTTCTTGGAGAAGAAGCTGTGGGGAGAGCAGCAGGGAGAGGAGGGAGGTGGCTCCCAGGATGGGAGGAGACGGCCAGGAGGAGCATTCTGAACTCAGTGGCCCAGCATGGCATTCCCAAGCCCCCACTGCCCTCCCTGGAAGGGCCTGGTCAGGAGCGCTTTCTGCCAGTGGGTGGAGGTGGTAAAACCAACTGGCACAAGTGGCCAGTCAGGAAAGCAGACCCAGTGCTCACTAGCCAGGCAGATTACAGGGAAGAGGACCTCAGAGCTTGTCCCTCCAGGTGCATTCTGCTGGGGTGGGCCTGAGAAGGGTGTCACCTCAGCTGCACCAGTCACAGGGAATTTCAATGATGGCAATCTGCTGGGAAAGCTTGGTGTGGCCCAATGACCCCTGCTACCCTCTCAGCAGCTGATCTGCACCCTGTGAGGAGCCGGAACTCAGCTCTTCCTCCTGCCCTCTGAGCCTTTGCACATGCTGTGCCTAACCTAAAACACTTCCAGCCCTCTGCAGTGCTGCCTGCCAAGAGCTGTGCACACCACTGTCCAGGACTGCAGGCCCTCAGGGCAAGTGTCTTTCCTGTGGAGTTACACATGGTGGTACAGGAGTGGACCTCAGCCAGACGCAGGGCCAGGTGCTTTCCAATGTGGGCCTAGGTGGACAGTCCACACTCCTGGCTGCAGGTCCCACCAGGCTCATTAGCTTCCATCTGCCTAACACCTTGGGCAATTTCCCTAACTCCATGGCAACCAAAAGCTGTTGGTCCCAGAGCCACAGACTGCTTGAAGTAAATAAAAACCTGGCTCACAGCTCAGGTTGGCTCTGGTCAGAGGCAGAGCCACAAGCAGCCCCATGGACACAGGCCAGGTGCAGCCTGCTAGATTGCACCTGGCTCTGCAGGGATGGGTGGCCAATGCCCAGACTCTCTGTTGGCCAAGACAGAGTTCTCAAAGACACCAGAATACTGTTGAGGAGCCAAGTGGGAGCAGCTAGGTGGTTTCCTTAATCTAGCATTTCCTTGGCTGTAAGACCCCTGGTTGCCCACAGCTCAGTCCTGGGCTTAAAAGCAAAGAAACAAAGAAGTCATTAAGCAAACTTTCTTCTGATTTTTTTTTTTTTTTTGAGGTAGGGTCTCACTCTAGCCCAGGCTGGCCTCGCACTCATGGCGATCCTCCTACCTCTGAGTGCTGGGATTAAAGGCGTGCGCCACCATGCCTGGCTAAGCAAACTTTCTTCTGACAAGCAAGCGTGTAATCTGTATGGGAGAAGTCAAGGCAAGGGCGGGGCCCTGGTAGGCCCACTCCATCATAGGATGTGACCGTGGAGAGCATGTTCCTAAAAATGGACAGCTCACAGGGAAGGCAGAGCCCCACCTTGAGTGAAAAGTGGGATACCAGAGTGGGGCCATAGGGTGGTTATGGACCAGTGGACATGAACTGAAGTCCCTAATGCTTGCTCAGGAGCTTTCTCTGGCCCTGCGGGCACATGCAGAGGGAGGCAGGCCAGCTGGACACACACTTCAGTGCTCCCAAATGCCAGTGCCTGGCCGAGGGCTCATGCCAGCCTCAGTGCCTCAGTGCCCCCTCTGGTCAGGTGAGGCACCCTTTCCCACCCATATTTGCCTGTGGGCTGTTATCTGCTCCAGAACACAGGATTCTCTAGGCTGTTAGGGGCTATATCCCTTTCTCTTGTATGACGACCCCAAGCCAGGGTCAGGTGTCACTCACCCTTTCCGTTGGTCAGCCAGTGAGCTGCCCCGTGTCAGAGCAAACATGTCGAAGTCATCTTCCAGGTGGCTTGAGGCCTCCAGAGACTGTAGGCCATCTCTCACACTGCTGGAACCCAAGTCTGATGGGACAGAAAGGTCATATAAAACCCACTGTTCCCTGCCGGGCTCAGGGCTTGGTGCCCGATGAGCAGCCAGAGGTGTGGTGTGACCTTAGTCTCAGACATTCAGCCTGGAGGCAAGGAAGCCAGCCAGCCACACCCACAGGGGTATGGGTGCCAGGTGTAGGGGGTTGGATGGGACAGCAGCAGGAGCTACTTCCTCTCTGGTTTAGTGTGTTCATCTCTAAGGTGGGGGCACAGCCATCATCTCCAGACTGTGGTGAGGATCAGAGAATAGGAAAATGCTGCCTGTTACATCTGGTAGAGGAAGAGGCTGGGTAGAAAGACAGTGATCAGATTTGAATTTTCTGAAGAGGGGTCTGGGGACAGGGGAGGTGGTCAGTGGGTCAAGTGCTTATTCTCTGAATTCCACACATGCACCACAGCACACATACACCTGTATGCCCACATCACCATCACACCATCCTCCACACACACACAGGCAGGGCGCAGGTACCCTAGACGTGCTCAACCTTGCAGCAAGGTGAGGTCTGGATCAGTGACCTGATGCTGGGAGCACCCAGCTGCACTTACTCATTCCTGCCAGCTGGGAGGAGAGGTTGCTGGCGGCTGTGGGGTCAGGGCCCATGTCAATCAGGTCAGGGCTTGGCTCGGCCTCTCTGGGAGCCTGGGGGGAAGGAAGACCTTGGGATCATCCTCCTTGCCTGCAGCCTCATTCCTCTGCCTGCCACACTGAGGCCACATTCTCTGCCACAGGATCTGCCTCCAGGTCCCAGCAGATCTGAATGGGAGCTAGGGAGCTTTGCCCCTTCCACTCGGGCTCCAACTCAGCGGCACCTCTGGGAGGCTGTGAAGGCTCTGGAGTACCAGTGGGTGGCAGAGCCTTATTGCACTTAAAGGAACAGTAGAAGGAGACATCCTATAAGCCTGGGAAAGCACCACATTATGTGCAGGCCATCAGGAAGGGGCGAGGACCCCATTCCTGCTTTCCATCAACACGGTACGCTCTAGTCTCAGGACAGACACCTCTTTCTTACCTTGGTGGTCTGGCCTGTTCGGAACCGTTCAAACCTAAGAGATAGAAAAGATCCTAGTTTAAGGGCTGTAGAGATTGCTCAGTGGTTAAGGCACTTGCCTTCAGTGCCTAAGGATGGGGATTCGATTTCCCAGTACCCACGTAAGCCAGATGCACCAAGTGGCGCATGCATCTGGTGTTCATTTGCAGTGGTTAGAGGCCCTGGCATGCCCATTCACTCTCTCTCTCTCTCTCTCTCTCTCTCTCTCTCTGTATCTCTCTGCTTGCAAATAAATATTAAAAAAAGAAAAGATCCTAGTTTAAAGGGAAGGACTGAGCTGCACAGCTCCAGCAGAGTTTTCAAATAGCAGGTTTCAACATCAATCACAATTAGAGTGAGGTGATAACCTGGTTTGTTCTGGCCAGATTCAGTGTACACTGGCTGTCCCCACATCATAATTAGCAGAGCCCTCTTTCCCTTGCACGAGGATACCATTTCAAACAACCAGTTATAGGGCCTCTCTAGTAATGGCAAGAAACTAGAGACAGGAGCACACAGAAGAGAAGAGGAACAGGAACACTTCGGCATGAAGAGAGGGAGAGTAGCTTCATCAATGGTCTCTGTTACCTCCTACTGTGTGTGTGTGTGTGTGTGTCTTCATGGCGTCCCTAACCCTGACCACTTCAAGGGGCTGGAGAGGTAGATGGAGGAGCTGTTATTCTGTGGCCTTTTAGAATTGTTTGTGCACAATCCTGTCTGTAGGCACCTGCCTGACAGCTGCGGTAAGGATCAACTGAAGACAGTGAGCAGCAGTGGATGGGAACTAGAACGCATGGCAAATAGGGAGCCTGATACCTGGGTGTTTGGGTGTTTAGGGGACTACTCCACAACTCATCCCAAGAGAGCAGGGACAGGACCCTGCATTCTTCTAGGTGAAGGAGTAGCCAGATGTGACTTGCAGGGGCCCTAACTCCTCTCAACCGATTCCAGATCATTCAGTGAGTGTCTGCTGGATGGAGGGGCTGGGACAATCATCACTGTTCCCCAGGCGTGCACATTTCACAGGCTCTGCTACCTAACCAGCTCTGTGATGTGCAGGGGGCTTGATAGTACATGGCCTTGTGCCTGAGAGGGATGGGAGATAAAATGACAGTGGAGGTGATCAGGTGATAGGGACCTGGGGAAGGGTGAGGCCATACCGTTCATGGCGCAGAAACACATTGTTGAGGTTGTCGTTGACCATGAGCAGCTCCTCGGTCAGCTGCTCATTGGAGATGCGTGGGATGAGCTCCAAGACTCGCTGCTGCATGGCCCGACAGGTACGATTGAGCTCCTGAGGGAGAGGAAGTGAGGGGTTAAGGCTCACAGCAGGGCATGGCGGGCTTGCCCTGGACGAGGGACAGGTCCCCAGGCTGGGCTCTGCAGAACAGCTTTTGGGGTTTACACACCCAATTTCAATTTTACTTCTCAGGCTGTGAAAAGTGTAATTAGATGATTTAATTGGAGATGGTGGGGGTCTCCCTGTTACCTAAGGTGTTGGTCCCGGCCTGAGGGACCCTCCAGCCACAGCTTTCTGAGTAGCTGGGATTGCCAGGCTTTACACTAGAATTTAAACGCAGGAATTTACCATGTTAATGATTTTGTTGGTTTGGCTTGGCTTTGGCAGACTGCAAATAAAGATTCTGCCCCTTTTGCTTAGCTGAAAAACCCGAGGCTGGGGGGAGGAGATGGCTGAACAAACTGACTTCTGTGATGCGTTCACAAAAAAAACCAGATAGCTGATTCTGACCATCATGCTTGTACTCTGATTTTGAGTTTTTGCCTCATTATTCTCATCGACTGACTTTTTAATCTCTTTTTAAAAATTATTTAAGCCAGGTGTGGTGACATACATATTTAAGTCCAGCACCTGGGAGGCAGGGGTAGGAGGATCACTGTGAGTTCATGGCCAGCCTGGGACTACAGAGTGAGTTCCATGTCAGCCTGGGCTAAAGTAAACAAACAAAATATTTGAGGGCTAGAGAGATGGCTCAGAGGTTAAGGCACTTGCCTCCAGTGCCTAAGGCCCCAGGTTCAATTCTCCAGTACCTAAATAAGCGAGACCCACAAGGTGGTGGCCCTGGTGCGCTCTGTTCTCTCTCTCTCTCTCTCTCTCTCTCTCTCTCTCTCTCTCTCTCTCTCTTTGAAAATGAATAAATATTAAAAAAAGAATTATTTGAGTGTGTTTGCACACATATGTGCACATGCACATGTGTGTGTGTCTGTGCATGGGTGTACCAGGGTCTTGCTGCTGCAAATGGACGCCCATCTGACTTATGTGAGTGGATGTGGAATTGGATCTGGGTCAGCAGGCCTTCTTAACTGCCATGCCATCTCCCCAGCTCTTTTGTTTGTTTTTTTTCAAGGTAAGGTCTCCCTCTAGCCCAGGTTGACCTGGAATTCACTATGTAGTCTCAGGGTGGCCTGGAACTCATAGTGTTCCTCCTACCTCTGTTTCCCAGTGCTGGGATTAAAGGCATGTGCTACCATGCCTGGCTTTTTTTTTTTTTTTTTTTTTTATAAATTTTATTTCGGGCAGGGCATGTTGGCATATACATTTAATCCTAGTATGCCCAGCTGACCCAGGTGGATCGGCAGGGAGTACCAGGCCTCCCAACTATACAGTGAGACCATGTTTCTTCTTGTGGGTCTGGCTTATGTGGGTCCTGGAGAATCGAACCCGGGGCCCTAGGCACTGGAGGCAAGTGCCTTACCCGCTGAGCCATCTCTCCAGCCAGACCATGTTTCAACAAATGACTGAACAAACAAATTTACGTGATCTTGGAATAAATTTAGATTTACAGAAGAGTTGCAATGATGACAGAGTCCTCATGCACCTTCACCCAGTTACCACTTGTCAACACTCAGGCTTTAAGAGTAGTAGAACACCACAAACCAAACTCATAGTTTACTCGGGTTTCAACAGTTTTTTGTTTTTTTTTTCCTATTTCTGTATCCCACACTGCATTTAGTCACTGTGTTACTGACTTTTAATCACATGTAAACTTGTTTTGGAGAAAGAAATGAACAGATTGGATGTGGTGGTTTGCACCTATAATTTTAGCACTCAGTAGGCTGAAGCAGGGGGATGGAGAGTTCCAGGCCGGCTTGGGCTGCATAGTTAGTTCTAGGCTAGTCTGAACTATAGAAAACAAGACCCTTTCCTTAGGCACCTGCCTCCGATCATGGACTTGAGGCCCAGACAGCTGCTGGCCTGGCTGACTATGGCCAGGGGCCAGCACACTTCCCTCCTGGAGGGATCAGCCAGTTCGCCAGTGTTTGTTCTGGCTTCTGGTGGACCTTGTACCCACATCCTCCTGGGTCGGGCCCCCTGGGGTTTCTTCATCTGCCATTAGCACAAGGGCTGGGGAGTTCAGGGTGACTTTCAACATCCTGAGCCCTACCCTCTTTCCCTTCCATGATCAAGCACATTCATGGCTGTTTCCACTTCCTTGCTGGTCTCCTTGAGAGCAGAAGAGCAGGGCTTGAAGCCAGCTGCCTTCCCCAGGCCCCTGGGTGACATCCCAGCACTGCTACCTACCAGTCACATGACACTGGCCATGTTAGACAACCTCCCTTGGCCTTTTGATTCCTGGGTTTGATCAGGGATATTGGTGACTGTATACCAAGAGCCTATACTGAGCCTGGAACACTACAAGTGTTCGTCACATAGGAGATGAAGCTAACTGCACCATAGCCACCCTTACTCTACCTTTTCTTACCTAGTCCTCATGCTTTTTCTGTTTTTTTTTTTTTTTCGAGGTAGGGTCTCGCTCCAGCCCAGGCTGACCTAGAATTCACTATATAGTCTCAGGGAGGCCTCGGACTCACGGAGACCCTCCTGCCTCTGCCTCCCATGACCAGCTCTTAGTCCTCACACTTTTGTGTCCATTCAGTTAAGACACTCCTACTTTCTCCTACTTTGCCAGGTGTGGCGGTGGATGCTTTTAATCCTAGCACTCTGGAGGCTGAGGTAGGAGGATTGAAGTGAGTTCAAGGCCACTGGCCCACTAGCTTGGGCTAGTGAGACCTTACCTAGAAAAACAAAAACAAGGGCTAGAGAGATGGCTCAGCGGTTGGGGCACCTGCCTCTAGTGCCTGGGGCCCCTGGTTCAATTCCCCAGGACCCACGTGTGCCAGACCCACAAGGTGGTGGCCCTGGTGCCCTCTCTCTCTCTCTCTCTGTATCTGCTTGAGAATGAATAAAATATTAAAAAAAACAAAAACAAAAACGACTCCTATTTAAAGCCTACCCCAAGTGTAAGGACCCCTGAACAGTCAGCCTGTGAGCCATAGGGACACAGAGACTTGCTCTTAAGGGTCGGAGGCCTGGTGGGACTATATTGCTGAAGCCCCAAAGAAGCACAGCCGAGATCTGAATGAATTCTAATCTCAGGACCACACTGCTTGAGAGCTCCTAGCAAAACCTGAGGACGGCAGCGTGGGCCAGTGCACATGCACCTGAGGTGGGCAGAGGGGAATGAACCCGGTGGAGGCCTCTGGCTCACCTGGAGCAGCTCCAGGTCTGCAGGCTCTGCTTGGGTGGGTACCAGCTCCGTCAGCATCTCCGACATCACCCGCACATTACCACTCACCATCTCCAGTTCGCTGCGTAGCTTTCCGATCTGAAAGGCACCACTGTGAGGGAAGAGAAGCCAGGAGCCTGTGCTGCTCCCAGCAACAGAGCTTGGCCCCACAGCCCTGGGGTAACCCAGAGGATACCCTGCCGGCACCCTCTCTGGGCAGCCTCCCTCCTGACTTCTGTGCAGCCCACAGAGGGTTCACCCACCACTCAGACCCCTCACAGAAGTGCTACCAACCGTGGCCATCACCAAACCAGGAGCCAAGTCCAGGGAGAGGCAGAAGGAATGTGATCAGCTGAGGGAATGAGCTACTGAGTGTGGCTGGAGAACACCCACACCTCCTGGGGCCAAGGTGGCAGCTAACGAGGCCCTGGGGATGGCAGTTCCCCAAAAGGAGCTAGGAGGCGGCAGGCCCTGAATGCCTGAGAGGACAGGGATCTCTCTCTCTCTCTCTCTCTCTCTCTCTCTCTCTCTCTCTCTCTCTCTCTCTCTCTCTCTCTCCCACCCCTAGGAAAACTGGGAATCCACCTTGCTCACACGCCAACTCATCTAAGAATGAGTTCTGGCTCTGCTACTGCCTTGAGCTCAAAACTCAGATTCAGCACTTGCTCCCGTGATGAAAGGGAGCCATGGTGTGAGGTGTGGGGACAAAACACATCACCAGTAAAGGTGCTCAATGTTCTCAAACAGATGAGGCTGTGAGGGCCACTGGTGTAGGTAGGTGTCTGTGGTGGCACCTAAATATCTTCACGGACACTGTACACTGAGAAGATCTACATGAAGGCTCCCAAAGCGTGTCTGGCAGAACTCTGTTATCAGGGGGTAGCTCAGGGGTCTGGCAGCTAGGGGACTATCCAAAATTGTGTGATCAAGTTACAACTGAGTTCAGAATTTAAATTTACCATTTATTTATTTATTTATTTATTTATTTATTTATTTTTAAATATTTTATTTATTCATTTTCAAGGAGAGAGAGAGAGAGAGAGAGAGAGAGAGAGAGAGAGAGAGAGAGAGAGATAGAGAGCGAGAGCGCACCAGGGCCACCACCTTGTGGGTCTGGCTTATGTGGGAAATGAACCTGGGGCCTTAGGCACTGGAGGCAAGTGCCTTAACTGCTCAGCCATCTCTCCAGCCCAAATTTACCATTTATTGACAACTTGAAAAGTGCCAAGCACTGAAAACGTTACTGCTGAGGTAGATCTTAGATGTCCTTCCTCAGCTGGGACAGAAGAGGAAACGGGTGTGCCGAGACAAGCAGTGTGTTCATTATGGTTCACCAACACCTACAACCCATAGTGCTTGGCATGCTTGGCTTGGTATGTTTGGCTTGAGTGGAAAACCTACTGACTATCAACTTGGTACATCCAAACCCAAAGGGACCTAACCACAAAGGAGCCAGGAATGACATCACCGCACACTGAGAGTTTCACATACCTCGGGAGGCAGAAGGGGACTATGAAATTAAACAAAAATACTCAGTTTTGTTTCGTAAGAACCTTCTAGCACCAGAAGTGACCAGTGTTGATCCACACAAGTGCTGGAATCATGGTAGATATTATTTTGGATCACAGGGTAGTTCTACAAATCTTTATATTATTCTTTATTTTGTTCAGTGTGTACACCTTCTCTAGTAATGCTTGTGATCCTGGGCTGATTTCATAACTTGCAGTGAAATCAAGTATGGACATTTCTCTGCAAACACGGAGTGACTGAGACCACATGACACGCACAATCAGTCAGTGGAGCCAACTTTTTGGGAAGGGACTCTCTCCATTTCCACTGCATTTCTGTCTTTATCAGCAGCACACTCAGCCGCTAAACCTTGCACTTAGCCCACGTGGGGTGGGGCTGAAGCTTCTGAATGCCTCAGAAGTGAGCACCCTGAGTGCAGGTCTCAACCCTGGCTCAGCACAACATCTCAAATGACCAAGAAGCCAAGACCTGCCACCTGGTCTCAGGCGAGTTACTAACCCTCCAGAGCCAGCCAGGAAAACTGGCTCTAGAATCTCATGTTGGCTTCAAACCTTCTTCACGAGGCTTGGTGGGATGCAGCACAGTGCAAGACCATGAACTTTATAGTAGTTCGGTGCAGAAGTTTTACTACTGACTTCAGCCAGAATCTCATTTCAGACAAAACTTCATGTGACATGTTAGTCACCAAATGAAATAGGGCCTCCTGCTGGCCATTTACTCACCAGGGTGCCAGAGGGCACATGGAGGTAGAGTTTAGAAAATGGCCGTACCTGCCACTAGTCAGGCAGACTTGAGCTTGAATCCCAGCTGACTCACGAGCTGTGTGACTCCAGGTGAGTAGATTTACCTCCTCCCATCTTATCTTGAAGACAGGAGGAGTAATACACCCTGGTGGCTGCTGGGAGGATGAAGTCACTTCCACAGTGACAGGTGCTCGTCATGACTCCTGCCTTGACCTGCGGGCTCTGCCAGCAGGTGTGTCTGTTTACCTGCTCAGGAGTTGGTGTGATGGGTGAGTCACTTGGAAGTACAACTGGTGGGGGTAGTGGGGAGGCATGCTGGCTCGGGTCTCCTCGCTGACTGACATCAGAGCTCAGGGAGTCCTGTCCTGAGGGCGTCTCCGAGTTGAACACAGTCTAGGGGGCAAAGACAAGGGGAGCAAGGACTTCCAGAAGGGTTCTGCAGACCCCTAGGGATCACTCCCACCCTGCCCAGTCTTCCTTACCCTCTGGGGGGTGTGGATGGGAGACAGCATGTCCAGGTCAGTCATGGGGAACTCCAGGCCTTTCCTCCGCAGGTCCTCGTATACTGCGACAACACCAGTCAAATCAGGCGAGCTGCGGAACGCGTCAGCCCAGGACTGAGAGGGGACAAGGGGACATGGCCGGTAACCACTGTTCACCTTCTTTTCTGTGAGCCTGCCCCACGCTGGCACCCAGACGGGACAGAAGTGCTTCCCCGTCTCCTTTCCAATTCTCTGATTATGCGCAAGAGGCACACACCACCAGTGACTAGTCTCACACACTCAGATGTTGAGAAGCAGATATGAATGCCAGCAAGGAGGCCTGGGCACTTGCCACCCTTCCCAGGCCACCATGCCCCCGCCTGCTGCAGAGCTCACCTGGATGAGGCTCAGCACCTTGTCATGCACGACGGTGGGGGGATTGTTCTTGGGCAGGATGGTCCTCACTAGCACACCCTCCACGAAGTCCTGGCTGGCCACCAGAACGTGGAAGCGGTGCCCGCAGTTCTTTACACAGGTTTCCAAGACCTGCAGAGCAAGAAGTGCCCGAAAGAGTGCCCCCATCAGAGGAGTGAACAGCAACCCCTTCAAGGCTCCTCCTAGATCCCAGAGGAGAGGAGCTTCCTCGAGGGGGTGTGTGGAATGTGGAGATGGGAGGCTAGCTTACTGAGGAACTGGGGAGCAGACACACCAGGGCCGCTTCCCTTCACAACCACTGACAGGGAGAGCCTCAGCCAGAGGGCCTACTGGGAAACAAAAGCCTAGTAAACCCAGGCCAGGGGAGGGGTGGTGGTGGACAAACTGAGTGTCCCTAAATGAACCTAAAACAAATGCCAGGGGGACAGAGGGGCGATACGCTGCCTGAGGCTCCCTCCCTGAGGTGGGAAGGTGGAGGGCCTCCTGCATCCCTAGTCCGAGCTTGCTTCCCAGCTGATGTGGTCTAGAAGCGAGGTGGCTCTCTATGAGGAATCACACAACCCGAGCTTTCCCACTGGTGATGCTCTGGCCTGGGCACCAAGCACTGACCCTCTTTCCCCATGGCCAGCAGGTGCTTTACAGCTCATCAAACGGTCCAGACGTGCTGCTAGGGGCAGGTTCACCCCAGCCAGACCGTCCTAAGCCAGGATGCCCACTGTGTCTGGCCCATCCTCGCCTGGCCTGGTTTAGTGCTGTGGTCAGGGTTGTTCTTGGACACTGGCATGCTTTATGTTCATTTTGGGGACTCAGTTTGCCCACCACTACCCCTCCCCTGGCCTGGGTTTACTAAGCTTTTGTTTCCCAGCAGGCCCTCTGGCTGAGGCTCTCCCTGTCAGAGGGTGTGAAGGGAAGTGACCCTGGTGTGTCTGCTCCCCATGCTGGGGGCTGAGAGGTGCTTTCTAGCTACCCTCACTTGCCATCAACATCTACCTGCAGTGTGGATAGGAAGGTAATCTGCCCATGGTCCTTTCTTTTCTAGTCCTTGGATGAGAAGCCCAGGATTGGACAGGAGTCCCACTGGGCCTAAGGGAGGTCACAGAAGGACGGATGGACAGACACATGGATAGACAGGGTACTCACTGTGAGAGCCAGCATGACCTCGTGAAAGTTCTTATTCCCCACAATTCTCTTCTTCACTGCTCGGAAGGCATCTTTGGGACTGGGCAGGACAAAAGGAAGGACGGGCTTGGGTATGGAACCTCCCTCCCTGGCACTGAAGCCAAGGGTCTAAACTCAGCAGGTCCTGTAGTCAGGGAGGCTAGGATCTGGCACTCCTCCTTGCACCTGACCTTTATGTCTAGGTTTTTTTTTTTTTTTTTTTTTTGTAGTGCTGAGTACCAAACCCAGGGCCTTGTGCTTGCTAGGCAAGTGCTTATCCACTGAGCTAAATCCCCAACCCCTGGGTTCTTTTATTATTTATTCATATGTGTGTGCATGGCGCTCTCTCTCTCTCTCTCTCTCTCTCTCTCTCTCTCTCTCTCTCTCTCTCTCTCTCTCTCTCTCTCTCTCTGTAACTGTGAGTGGAGGGCATGTGTGGAGGTCAAAAGGACAATTTTCGAGTGATCCTTTCCAGCCTGTCCACCTCAGGCCGAGTTTCTCTCTGGATCTTGCTCTACTGTTCTTCAATGCACTCAACCTGAATTTCCAGGAAGTTCTCTTGTCTCTGCCTCCCGACTTGCTATCAGCATCAATGGGTTGGGGTTTCAGAAGCCTGCCACAGCTTCTGTCATTTTACATGGGGCCTGGGAATCAAACTTGGGTGCTTCAGCTAGAGTAGCTTTATCCCCTGAGCCACCTCCCCAGGCCTGTGTCCAGGTTCTGATCACACTGGGACCCTGATGCTCCACCATGGCCTTCTCAGGAGAGCCTGACCATCTAGCAGGTTCCTGGGTCTCTTGTCCCAAATTTGCTTTGGGAGAGGTGTTATGCTTATTAAAAGGACAGTACTGGATGGGCAGAGAAGAGGGCCTGGCAGTTAAAGTGCTTCCTTACACAGCCTGCCTGCTTGAGTTCAATTCCCAAGCCACCTATGTAAGCCAGATGCAAAAGAATGTCTTGCAGAGGCAAGAGACCCTGGCACACTCATACCAATAAACATGTGTGGGGTTGGAGAGATGGCTCAGCGGTTAAGGCACTTGCCTCCAGTGCCTAAGGCCCTGGGTTCAATTCCCCAGGTCCCACATAAGCCAGACCCACAAAGTGGTGGCCCTGGTGTGATCTCTCTCTCTCTCCCTCTCTCTCTCTGTGTGTGTGTGTATCTCTCTGCTTGAAAATGAATAAATAAAATATTAAAAAAATAAACATGTGTGCAGAAAACCACATATGTGCAAATAAATAAATAAATAAATAAATAAATAAATAAATAAATAAATGACCGGGGAGATGACTCAGTGGGTAACAGTACCCGCCATGTAAGCATGAGGAGCTGAGTTTAATCCCTAGCACCCACATAAAAAGCTGGGCAAAGCTACATGTACATGAAACTCCACATGCTGAAGGAAACAGAATGGATGGGGTTCACTGGTCAGCTAGTGTGACTGAAAAATGGCGAGCTTCAGGTTCGTCTCAAGGAAGTAGGAAGGAAGAATAGCTACCTGGTGCTTTCCTTTGGCCTCCACATGTGTGCACACAGGCTGTATGCATCTGTACACACACATACACACACACACTGAACATATGATACATACACACTAAACCAAACCAAACAGGATCCCAGGCCTCACCTTGGAGCACCAGAGCTAACTTCTCAGGGAATGGCTCCAAGGTTCCTTAGATTCCATGCTCCCACATGCCTGGACAGCTCCTCTACCATCCATTGATCCATCTATCCATCCTTCAAGTCTTACCCAGCACCCACATAAACTGCTTCTAAGGCTTCTTCCTCCTAGGAAGAAGCAGGTCCTGGGGAGGGGCTGGGGTAGGGCCCAGAAGGCCCCAAGGAAGTAGCCTTGTAGTCCAGTCCTGAAGGACAGGAAGGGTGGCTCAGGTGCAGCACAGGGGACAGAGAAGAGGTAGAGCGGGGCCAGGAGACCTAGGGGACATGGTGGGAGTGTGGATGCATCTCAGTGCAGTGGGAGGCCATAGAAAGTTTGAGGTTACCTGCTGTCAGTCTCCCCTGTGACTTCCACCACCTCCAGCCCCACCCTGTGCTCAGCATTGCCAGGAATGCTCTGGCCTGAAGGCCTGTGTCAGGCCTTGCCCTGGCTCTCTATGCCCCTCAGGGAAATGCCCACCAGGGCTTTCATCTCTCAGTGTTTTCTGCCCAGGAGCTCTGGGCAGAAGTCTAGAGAGCAGGGAGCGACCTTTGGACACCTTTTGTCAGTGAGAAGCCTGAGTGACATTCTCAGGCTGGCAAGGGGCCTTTGGGGCTGTCTTGACTCTTCCTGCTCGTCAGTGCTGACCCTTTAAGGGTCACATAGGGAGAGTGTGGAACCTGGCAAGGTCCTGGGCAGGAGTGAGGCAGAAGCAAGGACTCCTGGAGAAATCCTGCATGGGAGGCAGCCAGGGATGTAGTGGAGAAGCCAAGGTGAGTGGGTGTACCTGCTCAGAAGGGTGAGTGTCTACCCAGGGCACCTCTAACAGCTCCCTGCCTTTCCTGGCCACTTCTAGGGATGGCTGGCTTCAGTTCTTGGTGTCACGACTACTATGTAGTTTGGATCTTGAATGTCTCCCATAGGCCCAGGTGTTTAAATCTTAACTTAGTACATGTTTCTGCTCACAGAGAAAAGCTGGTTATCCCAAACACCTCCAGTCCTCAGAAGGCAGAGGCCACCAGGGGCCACCTCTTCATTGTAGGTTCCCAGCTGATTCTGTCCCAGAGAGGTCCTGCACCAAGGCTGGCTGGGCTTGGGGGAGGTTCCAGATCTCTGTGGCATCTGAGCCACTGCTCAGAGAGGCTGTATTGGTTATAGCACCCATGGGTCAGATGACGACTCACTGTGGCTTTAAATTTGGTATCTTTGGGCTGGAGAGATGGCTCAGCGGTTAAGGCACTCACCTCCAGTGCCTAAGGCCTCAGGTTCAATTCCCCAGAACCCACATAAACCAGATCCACAAGGTGGTGGCCCTGGTGTTCTCTCTCTCTCTCTGTCTCTCTGTCTCTCTCTGTCTCTCTCTCTCTCCTCTCTCTCTCTCTGTATCTCTGTTTGAAAATGAATAAAATATTTTTAAAAATTTGGTATCTTTGAGCCTCTCATCCATCTGATGAAGGGGCTGGACTCAATCATAGTAAAAACATATTTGCCGGGCGTGGGTGCACTCCTTTAATCCCAGCACTCGGGACACAGAGGTAGGAGGATCACCATGAGTTCAAGGCCACCCTGAGACTACATAGTGAATTCCAGGTCAGCCTGAGCTAGAGTGAGACCCTACCTCGAACCCCCCCCCCCAAAAAAAAGTTTAAAATTCTACATTCCTATCTTAATGGGGTGCCAGACCTTGCACCAAGGGTGACAATGGGTTGATTTTGTGGTGCAATAGTGGTGGGCCCTGCTGTGTGCTATGTGGTAGCTGTCTGTCCCAGCCTTTAATCCCACCCCACCCACCACCTTGGGGAGTCCTCACCCTTCTTCAGTCTCGTTGATGATGTCACAGATCTCCATGTTGAGGGCCCAGTCCTCGCTCTGCAGGGAGCCATCAGTAGCTTTCTCTGAGGAGGAGGAGAAAACAGGAGTCACATAGGTGTGAGGAGTCCCCAATGGATAAGCTCAAATAGTGGGCGGAGGGCAAGGGGGTAGGAGGAGATGAGATGATGGAAGACAGCAATGCTTTTTGGGCACGGAAGATGGACCAACTTTACATATGCTATTCCACTTGTCACTGGATGCATCCAGGGCTTCTAGCTACTGCAAACAGAACTCCAGATCCATGTGGCATGTGCCACTTTGTATATCTGTCTTCATGTGGGTACTGAGGAATGAAACCCAGGTCATTAGGCTTTACAAGCAAGCACCATCTCGCCAGCCCATCACTGCCTTCTTGTAGTGGCCATATGAAACTGCAAGTATCCTCGTGCTCTCTCTGACAGACGGGAACCATGGCTCAGAGAGAGCAGTGGGCCAACAACGGAGGCAGGCCTAGCCTCAGAGGATTTGTTTTGACATGGCAACAGAGATCAGAGATGGTTTACTTTTTAAAGTCAGACAGCTCTTCATCACTTTATCCTTTGTTAGTAATGGTCACATGGTTCAAAGTGCAAAAAATTCCCAGTTGTAAATGTGTATCCTTGTCCTTGTCCCTAGAGGCATCCACAGTAATCAGTTTCCTCTGCAATCTCCTGGAGACATTCTTCGTGGGACCCAACCTCTCTGGCTCCCTCCGAGCCAGTTTCTGTCCATAGACAGAGCTGCCTCGAGGGGCGATCATTTAGACGACACAGAACAGACTGCAGCCAGTGCTGGTCATGCTTTCTTTTCCTTCTGTTGACTTTTGGGGGTACCGGAGATGGAAGCCAGGGTCTCACTGTGGTAGACAAGCACCTTACGACCACTGTGCTACATCATCCCCAGTGCCAGCCTTCCTTTTACGCTGCCATAAACACTGCACTGTGCGGTCACAATGCTGTATGACCACCACCTCTTCCACAATACTTTCATGCGGTGGCCATTCTTAGGGTGAGATTTCTAAGCCAAGAACAGCCTGGTACAATCAACCCAGAGCAGGCCAATCTGCAGCAATGCCCTCGCTCTCAAACCAGGTTACAAGATCTTGGTTTGGAAACTGGCCTGACTCCAGCTCCACCCTAGGGTCCTAGGCCAGACAGATGCCAGGGTGGCCCAGACACATGTCAGGTGGCTGACGCAGAAGGGCAGTTGCCTCACATCTGGGTTATGGCCAGGGAAGAGATTAAGAAGTGTTTATTTAAAAGTGCTGAAGCCAGGCATGGTGGCACACGTGGGAGGCTGAGGTAGGAGGATTGCCATGAGTTTGAGGCCAGTCTGGAGCTACAGAGTGACTTCCAGGTCAGCCTGGGCTAGAGGGAGACCCTATCTCTAACCCCACCACAAGAAAAAGTGCTGAAAAACTTATTCCTCCCACAAACTGTTTATTAAATGTGCCTCCCCCACCTGTTCCTCACCTTAAGGACTCATCAGGAAGGATCAGGGAATAATATGTGTCCCTCCAGCTGGCAGAGGGCCTGGGGGCAGGTGCTGCTTCCTTCGCACAGGCCACAACCTGCCATGTGGCCAGCAGGTGTTGAGTCATCCATGACCTCCGGCCTAGGTTCTGCCATCCCAGCTCCAAGTCTACACTGTACCCATTCTCTTCACATTCCCTCCCTGGCCTTTCCCATAGAACTCAGATCAGTGTCCTCCCTGCCAGCTGTCTCAGAGGGCATGTCCTGAAAGTTGAAAGTGACCATGTTCTTCCTGTGCCCACAACCTTCAGCCTGGACTATAAGTCCTTCCATAATATTTTGATTTCTCAAGTTGTATACTATATAGCCGCCAGCATCATTACCTGGTCATATAAAGCATTAAATTTAACTGTCAGCTAATAAAGGGCACCTTCATCTCACTAATGAGGAAACCAAGACAGAGGTCAGCACCTAAAAACACCCCCTCCAATGGTGAGGGGCAGCTGCTCTAGCAGGGAAGACCCCTCATGTTACACCTGGCTCACTGGCATGAGAAGCTTGGCATTGCTAAGTGTCCTTCCAGAACTTCCTGGGATTGTGCACTCTGCCCTTCCTGACCCAGCCTCTGGCCGGCCTCTCAGCAGTCCTCCTGCTGGAGTCACTAATGACCCCTGGCACACCCAGAGACTCACAGCACCTTTCCTTTCCAGGGACAGCCAGGATTCTGGAAAGGACTGCAGCCACATAGAGAGGCAAACGACTGGACGGGGAAGCCAGGAAATCACACGTGGGAGGAGATGGGAGCAGAAGGGCCTGGAGAACAAGTCTGAAGCCACCCAGTTGTGTGGCCAAAGGTGCCAGGAATGGGCCTATGGTGGTTTGATTCAGGCGTCCCCCATAAACGTATGTGTGCTGGATACTTGATCCCCAGCTGATGGCAGTTTTGGAATTGGAACCTTGTTGGAGGTGTGCTGTTGGGAGCGGGCTTATGGGGGGTTAAAGCCGGCTTCCCCTTGCCAGTGTTTGGCACACTCTCCCCTGATGTTGGCCAGGAGGTGATGTCAAGTCTCTGCTCATGCCATCGTTTTCCCGACCATCATGGAGCTTCCCCTTGAGTCTTTAAGCCAAATAACCCTTCCCTCCACAAGTTGCTTTTGGTGGGTTTCTTTCCACCATCAAGGGGAAGCTGACTGCAACAGGGCTGAACCATCAGAAGATAAACAGGAAGGAAAAGAGAAAAAGGAGGAGGAACAGGTGGTTATAAGGCCCATCTGAATAGTTCACAGGGAAGCCAGATGAAGGGAGGTTTGGGTGAAGTCTGTGTAGACCATCAGTCCTTGCTCCAGGTCCCCTGGGTCTGGGTGTGGTCAGCATGAAGGGGGAGTTATGGACTCCCTTCCGACTGGGCCCTGGGAGGCATGCCCAGCCAAAGTAAAACCTTAAGCTCACAGGAATCTGAGGATATTGTCATATTTTGTTTTTAACTAGGAAAACAAGTCAGCTTGATATTTTAAGAAGAGGAATAAAAACCCTGACAGAATAACTGACTTCTCAACCTCCAGCTGCTGGCAATGACCTTCAAGGGCTGCTGGGCAGTGGCTGGCTCCTGAAGGATCAGGCCTGCAAACCTCTGCTGTCATTAGGGGCTAGCTGATGCCTAAGGTTGGCAGCCCTGCAGTTTTGGGTGACCAGGCACCTGTCTGTCCGGTAGTTTGTCAGCTCTGTGTTGGGCATTGTGAAGACATGTCCTGCCCAACAGGCTCCAGCACTCTGCCTCCTTCAGCCAGGTAATGGCACAGGCCTACTGGCCTCACCTAACTCAGGTGTGGGTGAAGGTGGAATTCCCCATCTCTGTGTCTGCGTGGGTCAGATCAGGCTGACTTCTCCAAGCCAACAAACAGTCCAGTAACACATAAAGGCTAAAATGAGCAGCTGTGAGGTCCGCCTGGGACTTGACCAAAAAGAAGGAATTAGTGATGACCAAAGGCCATGTTCTAGGTAGTTGCTGAGTGTCTGGACCCAGCTGTGATCCTCAGTAGTAACCAGAAGTCCAGGCCTTTGTGGCCTCTGGGAAGCCTGCTCTCTGCAGCTCTGGGGCTCAGTGGAGATAATGGAAACACCACAATATGGTCCAGTGCCCCCTGCTGTCAGGTCTCTCTTCTGCCTGTATGGGCTCATCGTGGAGCCAGCTCGGTTTGTGTGCCATCTCCTGTCCAGGCCTAGACCAGCATCGCCATGTTGTCCTGGAGCATAAATCTAACCAGCACTCTCCTCTGCTAAAAACTGTTCACAGTTTCATAAACCTGAACTCTTCAGGGATTAGAGGGACCGGTAGGACAAAGGAATCTCCACTTTCTGAGCTCTTGTTCTGTCATGTCCTGGCCTCGAAAGCGATCTTCATACAGCCAGGCACCAGGTCGCAGACACACTCACAGGAACGCAGCATGGACCAAGCACAGAGAGAGAACCCTCTAGATGCCTAGTGATGCAATCCCAAGGTAGAGGCTGGAAAACCCGGGGGACAGAGAAGTCTGTATCTCTTTACAGTCACATGGTAAGTAAGTGCAGAGCAGAGTTTTAAACCCAGAAAGGCACAGCTCTCACACCTACTCTCTCTTTCTCTCTCTTTTGAGGTAGGGTCACTATGTAGTCTCAGGGTGGCCTAAAACTCATGGCTATCCTCCTACCTCTGCCTCCTAAATGCTGAGTGTTGGGATTAAAGGCATGCACCATCACACCTGGCTTATTTCATTCAAAAATATTTTATTTATATATCTGAGAGAGGGAGAAGGGGGCACACCAGGGCCTCTTGCCACTGCAAATGAACTCCAGATGCATGTACTGCTTTGTGCATTTGGCTTTATATGAATACTGGAGAATTGAACCCTGGCTATCAGGCACTGTAAGCAAGTGCCCTTAACCACTGAATCACCTCTCCAGCCCTCATTTCTTTTTTTTTTTGTTTGTTTTTTGAGGTAGGGTCTCGCTCTAGTCCAGGCTGACCTGGAATTCATTGTGTAGTCTCAGGGTGGCCTTGAACTCATGGCAATCCTCCTACCTCTGCCTCACCACGCCCGGCTCCTCATTTCATTTTTAAAAAAATATTTTATTTATTTGCAAGGGAGAAACAGAGAGAGAAAATGGGAGGGAGGATGAGAATATGAATGAGAGTATATGCACCAGGGTCTCCAGATATGACTCTAGATACAGGCACCAATTTGTGTATCTGGCTTTACATGAGCACTGGGAAATTGAACCTGCAATGGTTAAGGCAAGCCTGTTCTTTTTTATTTGAGACAGAATCTCTTTATGTAGCCCTGACTGGCCTAGAACTTGCTTTGCAGACCAGGCTGGCTTTGAACTTGCAGCGATCCTCCTGTCTCTGCCTCCCAAGTGCTGAGCTTCCAGGCATAAGCCACCCTACCCTGCTTAAACCCACACTGTTAACACTGTTACACGCATATCCAGACTCTTGGGATTTCCGTGTGAGCAAGGCCAGTCATGTCCTGCCTTCAGCAAATGTGCAGCCCAGTGGAGGCCATAACAGAAAGTGCAGAAGGTAAGGCTGACTCACAGAAAAGACTACAGATGGGGATGAAGGGAGGAGGAGGAGATGGCTCAGTGGTTAAAGGCACTTGTTTGCAAAGCCTGCTGCCCTAGGTTCAATTCCTCAGCCATGCACATAAAGCTAGACACAGTGTGGTGCATGTGTCTGGAGTTCCTTTGCTGTAGCAATAAGCCCTGGCATGTACATTCTCTCTCCCTCTCTCTCTTATAAATATATTTTTTTGCTGTTGTTTTTTGAGTTGTGGTCTTGCTCTAGCCCAGGCTGATCTGTAATTCACTATGTAGTCTCAGGCTGGCCTCAAACTCATGGCAATCCTCCTACCTCGGCCTCTCGAGTGCTGGGATTAAAGGCGCACCACCATGCCATATATATATTTATTAAAAGACCATAGGCTGAGTCAGCACAGGGGCTGTGAGACTGGGATGCAGAAAAGGAAATGAGTCGGCTAATCCCACCCAAAACCCCACCCTGAACCAGCTCCTCAGCTGTGCCTCCTCCCAGCACACTGTGTTCCTCTTCCGTGGTGACAACATCACCAGAAAATAATGCCCAGCAAGTGTCAGCCTGTGCATGATGTCCCATGACCCTCCTCTCCTGTCACCCTGCTGGGGTGTCGGCTCCACACCACAGTGCGTGCCCCTCTGGCCCACCCCTCTGACGGCCATTTCCACTTGCCCCTCGGGCAGCAGAGAGGCAGTTTTTGCATGTTTGTGAAACAATGGACAGTGTCCAGGCTGCCAGGTGCTCACGGCTGAGAGCTGGAGCTCCTGACCTCCCCAGGAGTCACTGCTCTTCTCTGATCGGCCTACACATTAGGGCATGGCTGTCAGCCCACTGGAAGCTGTCACCCTTCAGACTTCTCACTGTCTGTCAGAGTTAGGACCCTGTCTGTGCAGCGCTCCTGCTGCCCGGCTTCCCCTCAGAACCTCCCCAGAAAGGTCTGGAATGACCCTGGGCTTCCTGAGCTGGGGGAGAAGGGAGTTGGATTCAGGTGTTAGGATGGGCCTGGCCCTTCTTTGCATGGCTCAGCTTCCTGCCTGAGGTTTCCTGACCTGGTGGTTCTCACTCAGGTGCCTATCTACTTCTGAACGTGCTTGATTCTTCTGGGGGATATATCCCCCTGGCATTTAACTCAGCTCCTAGGCCAGATCCAAGGTCAGGTTTCCTGCTGAGGCACCCTGAGTCCTTCCTGCCTGTTCCTGCACTCCATGGGCCAACAGCATTCTGCTCAGACCACAGCTCTCAGCTCTACCTACTGGACTTACAACACCACCACAGCTTTGGTTTCGGTGTCCATCTGTCCCTCCAGCATAGATTAGAGGTCATGAGTCACCCTGCTCTCTACAGAGGTGGGACCTAGTCCTGGGAAGCCTGCAGAACCTGCTTCTGAGTGACTGGGTGATCACCTGGACAGCGAGCACTTCAGGTAAAAGACGCTCCTCCCAACTCTGCACCCTGGATCCTTTGGGAGCTACTGGGCGGAAATCATAATCTTCCCACCGGTCACCCTTGGAATATTTTTAGAAAGTTCCAGATCTTTCCTTAGCCCTTCAACCTAATATCCTCACACCTGGAGCCAGTTGACCAGACATGACCCTGACGGTCATCACCCCCAAGTGACTCCTTGGAATGCAGGCCACCATTATGGGCTCCCACAAGCTGCTGAACTTGATCCTGGGATGCTCATTAAATCCATGGTGTGGGGCTATCAGCAGCTAATGTGTGCTGTGAAAGACCCCCTCCCCTGGCTCATGGTGTTTCACTTTCTTTACAGCCCCTTGTAGTTCCTGCAGCCGCCTGAGCACAGGGGGGAGTCTCTAGGGTGGCCCCTGGGAGGCTTTGCTCACTGGTAAGAGGCCTGTCAGCTGAGCTCCCTGCCGCAAGGAGGAAGCCAATATGTAAGGGGGCAGAAATACAACTCATTTCTACTCAAAGAGGAACCTGGTGGGTCCCTTTAGTCCTAAGGGGCAGTAGTGATGTGGGGAAGTTAGACGTATATACATGGACATAGAAAATCCTAGTTCAGGCCTTGATTTGAGCACTCACCAGCGGTGTGACTCTCTGTGCCTCAGTTCCTCCTTGGCAGAACTCATATTCCAGGCTTGTGTGAGGAGAGATATGCTCCAAGCACAGGGTAAGCACCCCCCAAATACACTGCCCACTATGAAAATAACCACAAAAGCTTGGTCTCAACATGTCAAGCCTTCCCATAAAAAGTGCTTTAAAATCACATTCATGGAGTGGACAACATTCTTTTTTCTTTCTTCAAGTCAGCAGGTTGTCTTGAAGCCCATTTTCCTAATGAACAACTTTTTTTCCAGACTCAGCCTGGAAAATTCCATCAGTTTCCTTAGTTGCTTGGACTGCCCTTCCCCAAAACCCTAGCTGCTGCTGCCCTGTCATTCTTTAACCACAGGCCACAGAGAAGCCCTGAAATACCTTGTGGAAGGCGTGCTTCCTCAGTCCCCACTTCAGCTGATGGAACTGACTATAGGCCCTTGCTGAAGGAGCTGCCAGCTAGACTAGGAGACCTTCCTAACACTGTTCATGTAGGGAGTAAGGTCACACAGAAAAGATGAAGGACCAGTGTGTGACACCCCCGAGATGGGGCTGGGATGTTAGAATCCAGAGAAATAGGACAGAGAGGAGAGAGAGAGAGAGAGAGAGAGAGAGAGAGAGAGAGAGAGAGAGAGAGAGAGAGAGAGAGAGAGAGAGAAGACAGACAGAAGACAGAGTGAAAGCGATCAGCGGGCTTATTGATTTTAGCTTTAAGGAATGGGCCCCTGGGAATGGACTTGGCAGATGCAAAGTCTCCAGCAGATGGAGGCTCAGGGCCATACACAGCTCCAGTCAAGGGAAGCCTGCTGGCAGATTTCCCTCTTGCTCTGTCTTTTTCTACTTAAGGCCTTCACCTGACAAGACCCACCCACATTACGGTGGCAATATGCTCCCATCAAAGTATACTGATCACAATACTAACTGCATCTACAAAGTACCTTTGCAGACACATCTAGATTTTCCTAGCAAGTTTTTTGGAACTGTGTGGCCTAACCAAGTTGACACATGAAGTTAACCACCACAGAGGTGTGCCAACCCAAACTGTTCAAATTGTAGTGGACACCCTTGTTTGTTCTTAAATTCTGTCTGTCTCAGCCTGTGTGGTGTGCCTTCCCTTCTCTGCCCTCCTTCCCCATGGAACAAAGCCCAGTTCTTCCCTTTGAGTATAGAGCAGCAGTGTCTGGACACTTTTCAGTGCTCTGTCAATGGCCAAATTTCCGTGTCCCTTGAGGGGTGAGACCCTCAGAGGGGTTGTCACATTCTTGGAGTAAGGCACCAGGGAGGGTGGAGCTGGCGCCTGAACCCAGCTCCTCCCATGCAGATAGACTGCTTTGGTCTCAGTGGTCCAAACATGCTTCCTTAGAACATGGGAGGTGGGTCACATATTGTCACTACTCTAAGGTCGAGTAGGAAATAAACAGGAACTAGCTCATCAAGCCAGGGTTTCATGGTTAATTACATCAGAGGAGGCAATCAAAGGAAGATGCCATAAGGATAATCATAAAGATGGCGGATGAAGGAAGGCCGTTTGGAGAGCGCTGGGATCCATCAAAACCTCTTGGTTAGGGCTGGAGAGATGGCTCGGCGGTTAAGGCACTTGTCTTTAGTGCCTAAGGGCCCGGGTTCAATTCCCCAGTACCCACATAAGCCAGACCCACAAGGTGGTGGCACTGGTGTTCTCTCTCTCTCTCTCTCTGCTTGAAAATGAATAAAATATTAAAAAAAAAAAAACCTCTTGGTCAGAAGTGAAGAGTTAACCCATCGTGAATTCTTCCCGTTTCTCACCTGTTGACAGCCCCAGGTAATTAGACACTGTGCCCTCCCCACCAAGCCAGAAGAGCAGAAATGTAGGACTTTACTCATATTTCTCTGAGCTCCACAAGGAAACAAAGCTCAGTTCCCTAGAGACTGGGCTCCACCCACCGTTGAAACCTGACCTGCCTGATGGCGGCCACCAAGCCAGGGACTGCTCATATCCCAGGGACGCACAGACTGCTTAGCTGTGTGGTCCAGGAACAATGACAACACTAGTGAAAATCCCCACGGCTAACAGGACACCTCCTGTCTGGTGGGGTGGGCACCAGGCCAAGCACTTCACAACACCGTGGAGTGCTAACCCTACCTGACAGGTGCTGTGATTCGCTTCATTTTACAGATGAGGAAACTGAAGAGGAGAGGTTAAGCAACCTGCTCCAGGTAACAAAGCTGGTGTTCTGACTCAAGGTGCTGCACAGCCCTGTCTAGACACTGCCCTATGTCATCCTCGGGACAGAGACCTGGGTTCCAATCTGAATTCTGAATTTAGAATTAAGAAACTGAAGCTTTAAGCTATGAGTGCTTCCCCAGGTGTCCTATAGGTAAGGGCAGAGATTCTGGCTCATGGACCCATACATCTTAGACGATGCCGTGGAACCCCACTTTGGGGAACACTGCCTTCCCTCATTCTGCCTGTGGACAGCTGCTCTGATCCAAAGGGGAGTACCCCATGAACCAATGGGCCAAATTCAATCTGTTTCTGTATGGTCCAAGAGCTACAGTCTTTAACATTTTAAAAGTTGAAACAAAGCTAGAATGATAATAATAGCATGTGAAAATTACATGAACTTCAAATCCCAGTGACAATAAGGTGGGTTTTTTTGTTTGTTTGTTTCAAGACTGAGTCTTATTCTAGCACAGGATGGCCTTGAACTCACTCTGTAGTCCCAGGTTGGATCCTCCTATCTCAGCCTCCTGAGTGCTGAGATTAAAAGCATGCTCCACCATGCCTGGTTGAATAAAATTTTACTGAAGCACAGCTGCATTCTTTCAGTTACCTTCCCCTGGCTGCTCTTAAGCAGTAAGGGCCCCACTGAATACTTGCAACAGATCACATGGCCCGCAAAGCCACAAGGACTTACTGAGTGGTCCTTTGTAGTCTGACCTTGGTGTAGTCCACTCTGCCAGCCCACAGGGTTCCTCTGAGCCTCCCTCTCACCATCAGCCAGCTGAGCCATCTTTGGCAGGTCAGATCCAGGGTTGGCTGTTTATCCTGGCACTGAACTTTGCCAATGGCCTGTGCATCTACTCTAGCTCCTCTCGACAGTCAGAGACAAAAGAAACTATTTTATTTATTTGCAAGCAGAGACAGACAGAGAAAGAGAATGGGCATGCCAGGGCCTCTTGTCGCATGGGCCACTTTGTGATCTGGCTTTATGTGAGTACTGGGGAATTAAACCTGGGTTGTTAGGCTTTGCAGGCAAGCACCTTAACCGCTGAGCCATCTCTCCAGCCCTGCCTTTTACCTTTGATTCTTTCCCACCCCTATCACCCTTTGGCCAACTGCTCTGGGAAGAAGAGGGTGTGGAAGCATCTGTGTTTCATTATGGGTAAGAGATGGATGACAGATGGGGACTTTGAAGGTTAGGAGCAGATGGGGTCTGGAGCCAACTCTCCTGACAAACCAGCCTGGTATCTACAATATGGCTCTAGTACCCACTCTGGTTTTCAGTCCACCTTCTCCAGAGGCCCTCAGTCTGGAGTGGTCCCCTAACTAGGTTTGGGTGTCCCAGGTCTGATTCTTTTTTTTTGCGATAGGGTCTCACTCTATCCCAGGCTGGAATTCACTTTGTTGTCTCAGGACAGTGATCCTTCTAACTCTGCCTCTCGAGTGCTGGGATTAAAGGTGTGCACCATGAACACAGCTTCTTTTTGAGACAGTCTCATACCTCACTCAGTAGCGCAAGCTGGCCTGGAACTCAGTGTAGTCCAGGCTAGCCTCAAACTCACAGCAACCAGCCTGCCCTCAGCCTGCTGAATACTGGGATTACACGCATGTGCCGCTAACTCCAGGCTCAGCTCCGACCTCTTCTTCACCCTCCTTTCCTGGGCCCAGCCTTAGGCTCTGCTCTCCTGTCGCAATGTCAACAGCCAGAAGTGGAAAGTGGGATTCTGTCTCAGTAACATCTGTCCTGTGGGCATACCTGGCAAGGGGTCTGAAAGCCTTGGAAGAGGAGGACTATGTTAACACCACCTGGCATAAGGTCTCAGGATCCTCTGGGCCATGGGCTGCTGTCCTTGGGAAGTTCTCCTAGGTGTCCATCTACAAGAGTGACCTGCAGGGTGCACAAAGCCACCAGCATGTGGGTAGGGAGAGCAATCATGTGGACCTAATGAGAAGTCACACAGTGTTCTAAGCAGCCAAAGGGGGTACAAGAAAATACCCAGGGCTGCAGTGTGACCCTGGATCTTCTTTTGGTGAGACGGGAAAGTGGCAAACACTCTTAGGGTCGCCATGAAGACAACATCTAGTGTTTCAGCAGTCATGGCTAGAATGTTCCATTCCTTCTTTTTCTCTCTCTTTCTGGTAGGTGCTGAGGGACCAGGTGACTGGGCAGTTTTTGCTTTCTAAAGGTCTAGTTGACTAGAGGAGAGAAGTATACAACCAGGAACGGGGGGACTGGCCCGCTTTATGCTTACAACCGCTTAGAAAGGGAGCTAGAGTGGGAACTGCAGTGGTGGGGGGCTCGCCTATGTTAAAGTCTACAAGGCTGACTGGCTAGAACTTCGGGTCTGGGGGGAGTTGGACTGTTGCATATCCAGAGCTACATCACCTTGGGCTGCTGTTAGTCCCTTTAATAGCTATTGATCGCCCACCTGTGTCTGACCTAACATTCTAGTGACTATCAGATAAACCCTTTTGAACTATATTAACAGACACTGGCTTCCAGCACCCCAAAGCTAAGAATATCAACAGACAGCACCTGAGGCCTATACCAGAGACTCCCCTGCTGTGCTGTAACCAATGTATTTGACAAAATGCCTTGATTTATGACTTGCTTTTGCTATGTAACTATAAAAACTTTATGAAACCATTTCCACACTGGAGCATGTTATTTGGGGTCCTGAATCCATCCATGCTACTGGGCCATGGTTACTTATATTTGGCTCAATAATAAACACACCATTGTTTTATTCCCTATGAGGTGAAGAGCTGTGTTTTGAATTGACGGGAGGCAGAAGGATGGGAGAGCAAAGAAAGCAGAGATTGTGTCAGAAGAGGTCGGGAAGGCTTCAGGGAGGAGGTGATCATGCCAGGTGCCCTGAAGGGTGAGCTGAGCTGAGGGGACACAGGAGCAGCAGGCATCAAGGTGTGTGTGCGGGAGAGGGTGGGTCCAGTGACTCTCGGCCCTGATGAGCACCACTAGACCCTGATGTCTTCTGGGATGCCCACCCTCTAAGGCTCCACTCTCAATGAGGGCATGTTAAGACGACATCATTTACTCCTGCAGCAAAGGAGAACCTGCTTTACAGGAATAGAAGCAGCTAAAACTCAGTCACTAGTCAGCACAGCCAGTCAGGCTCTGTCGGCATAAGCCTGTGTTCCCAGCTGCCTGGGAGCTGAGCGGAGGAGCCCCTGAGCCCAGGAATTAGAGGCCAACCTGTACTACACAGAAACCCTGTCTCAGACAAACAGAATAATACTCAAGTTCTGCCTCAACATCTAGAATACACAACACTGGTTTTTCTTTGTTTGAGACAAGGTCTCTGTGAAGCCCAGGCTTGAACTAACAGTCCTGTCTCAGCCTCCCGAGTGCATGCGGGGCATACGCCACCTGCACCACCATGCCTGGCTGTTCTGTAGCTGCTCCAAGTTTCAGGAGTTCCAGGCAGTACATTTTTCCCTTTGCTACCAATCCACCAGGGTCTTGGGTAAATCTGTCTCTTTCCATCCTTGGGCTCAGAAGGAGATGCAACCAAGCAAGAGTGTTTTGAGACAAGCTCTTCCATGCTGACCTCAAGTTTATGGCAATCCTCCTGCCTCAGCCTTCTGAGGACTAGGATTTCAGGAGTGAGCCACAGATGTATCCTGTGGTCTCCAGCTACAAGAGCATCACTGGAAACTGGGGAGAAATGCAGATTCTTGGCACCCTCCTAGATCTACCAGCCAGAAATTCTGAGGTGAACCCTGGGGTTAGCTGAATCCCAAGGAGATAGGATCCACAAGTGAGACTGGGTTTAGTGCTCAATGGTGTGGGTGCATTGCAGAATTCTCTCTGGCCATAAGTATTTCTTGCCCAAGGAAGACAACCCTTAAGAAGTGAAGCTGTTTGCTGACTAACTGAAACCCTGAGCCCAGGTGAGCTTTTCCAGAAAGTGTCAGGAATACATGGCTGGCTCTAAGCCAGATTGGTTTACACGTTTTTAAGTAGGAAGTTCCCAATAGAGGAGAGCTGGCTCCCTCCACCCCCCACCACTTTTCTTCCTTCAGCTCCCAATGACTCACTGTGGGGTGTGTGCCAGTACCTGGGCTTGGAGGGAGGGCATCCTGGTGTGTAAATTCTGGACACCACCTCTCCCTTGGAGAGAGAATAACCACCTCAGAAGAGCCGCCAACAGCCACAGAGCTGGGCCACTTGGCCTTAGCAAGCTTGGTTTCCAAGACAGGACGGATCTTTTGGTCTTTTGGGGCAGGGCAATATAGCTCAACAGATGGAAATACTTGAAGCCCTAAGCATGGCATAAACCGGGTACGGTGGCTGGCACCCGCCTGTAATCCCAGCACCCAGGAGGTGGAGGCAGGAGGATCGGAAGGGAAAAAGAAAAGAGAGAAACAACAACAAACCCGAGGCAAAAAAAAAAAAAAAGCCACCCCAAAGGGCATTCCACCGTGCAGGCGGGGGAGGTGCAGCCAGGTGGGTCTCCCCGGCCCACCCGGGAGTACGGCGGAGGTCAGGATGACCAGGGTCAGGCAGGGACCACCAGCCCTGGCTACGTCACACTGGCTCCCTCCGGGCGTCCGGCCGCGCGCAGCGGCAGGTGTCCGGAGGCCGGGTCTCCCCAGCCGTCGTGGACCCGGGATTTCTCCGGTACCGGGAGAAGGGTCGGTCCTCCCCAGGTGTCGGTGTCCGGAAAGCGCAATCTGGGCGCCGGCCAACGCCCGCGTACATAGTGGTCCCTTTAATCCCAAACTTTGTCCCTCCACTGGGGACCCCAGTACGCGCACATTGGCCGAACCACGGCCTCCATCACCCGCCTTCTCTCCCCGCTTATTGGCCATCGCGAGTATCCATCCACAGCAGAGACTTCCTATTGGCCCTTACTCTTGTCAATCACAGGGGGGCGGAAACGGTAGGCGGGGCCGTGCCCGGGAGCCGAGCGCCAGCCGCGCCGCCCTCCCGGCCGGCCTCGCCGATCGCTGCCCGGGGGACGCGGAGCTCCAGGGACTCACCGATGCGCTGTCCCACTGGAGAGCTGAACGGGTTCCCCAGGAGAAAGTCCATCGCCACGGCTGCCGCTGCCACCGACCCCGGGGATCAGCTGACAGCAACCGCCGGCGCCGCCGGCCCGTCACGTGACCCGCGGAAGGCGCCGGCGGGGCGGGGGCTCCGGACCGCGGCCACCAGGCCCCGCCCCCGAGGGCCGGCCTGCGGAGTCCGCGGACGTCAGCTCGGCGGAGGGGCGGGGCTTGAGAGAGCTGGCCTCTAAGCCACGCCCCGAGCTCTCCGGAGGCCCTTGGGGGCGTGGCTTAGACCTGCCTGGCTAGGGAAGGACGGGGATAGGGTCCCGCGGAGGCGCCGGCGATCCCACTGCATTCCGGACACTCCCTTGAAGTCAGGTCTACCTGCCCCCCACTGAGGGCTGGACAGGTAGCAGGCGGGGACCTGGGTTGGTTTCCTTTAGACAGAGCCAATTTAAACACCTGCGCGCCCTAGAGCACAGTACGCCCTGGCCTGCGATGCAAACGAGTTAACCCACTTAAGGTCACAGACTGCTTTGAACACTGGAGCCTTTCCGAAGGCAAACAAAGCCAACCGCAGGGAGTTTCTAGGACCCAGGGTAAGAATGCCTGAGGTCTTTTCCAGCTTTCTCACTTAGGCATCCCTGACCTGTGGGTTATGGTTTTCTTCTGACGGGAAATCAAGATACCAATGGCTACTGTAGGGAGCTTTACTGATCACGTTTGTGACGTTAAATCCCAAAGGCACATGTTTCGGAGGATGGGAAGCAAATGAGAAGTAAATTACTTCTGTGATTACAAGTTCACTAGCTGGAGTGGCCTCGAAGTCTGACATCTTTACAAAATCAAACCCGCTTCGAATGTTCCAATAGTACTCATGAGACATAGTAAAAAATGCATCCCTCTCCAGAAGTCTACGTATTCTGTGAGGAAAGTGTATTTTGATGTGTCTAACACAATGTTGAAAGTGCAAATTTAAATGAACCAGTCTCCTTTTCCTTTGGTACCTGGATTACGATGGAGCAGAGAGATGTACATTTAAGATGGCCTTCATGTCAGGTAATTTCCATGTCTGTCTTTGTAACAAGCATACTGTTTAGTTGTCTGTAGTAGTATTTAGCACAGACTTTTGTATTCTCCCATGTTAGGCGTCCATTTACTATATATAAATTCTTGTAAGCTTTATTCTTCATAGTAGGAAATAAGAAACAACCTAAATATTCCCTTATGGAAAGTACAATCATACTCAATGCAAATAGAATACTATATAGCTGTTATTACAGAAATGAAAGTTTGACAATTTTATCCAAATAGTAGATAGGAATATATATGGTAAACATTTTAAGTGCAGCACAAAACTGGTTGAAATTATTTTTAAAAATGCACTAAATAAAGAATAAACTCAATTAGTCAAGGGAAGTCCTTTTTGTTTGGGGCTGTAGAAATGGGAGGAGTCTGATGATGTAACACAGTTAAAATCTGAAAGTAGGTTCACAAACCCAGGTTTTGGAATTAGCTGTATCAGTGTTCTTATTCTGAGTGGATTGTGGACATATGAAAATCACTCTTTTATGTTTGTTTTTTTTTTTAAAAAAATATATATTATTTATTCATTTTCAAGCAGAGAGAGAGAGAGAGAGAGAGAGAGAGAGAGAGAGAGAGAGAACGAACCAGGGCCACCACCTTGTGGTTCTGGCTTATGTGGGTACTGGGGAATTGAACCCAGGGCCTTAGGCACTGGAGGCAAGTGCCTTAACTGCTGAGACATCTCTCCAGCCCCTATGTTTGTTTTTTTAAGGTAGGGTCTCACTCTAGCTCAGGCTGACCTGCAATTCACTATGTGGTCTCAGACTGGCCTCGAACTCAGAGTAATCCTCCTACCTTGGCCTCCCAAGTGCTGAGATTAAAGATGTGCACCACCACACTCTTAATAGTCATTAAAGCCAGGCGTGGTGGCACATGCGTTTAATCCCAGCACTCGGGAGGCAGAGGTAGGAGGATCGCCATGAGTTCGAGGCCAACCTGAGACTATACAGTGAATTCCAGGTCAGCCTGGGCTAGAGCGAGACCCTACCTCAAAAAACCAAAAAAAAAAAAAAAAAAAAAAAAAAAAAAAAAAAAAAAAAAAAAAAAAAAAAAAAAAAAAAAAAAAAAAAAAGTCATTAATAGACACAATTGCTGTTTCTTTAGGGCTCACACCAAGGACCTTGTGCATGCTAGGCAGGTACTTACCAATGAACTGTAACCTCAGCCCCTTTTGGAGACATGTTTTCCTCAGGTTGGCTCATTTCAGATCCTGCTGCTCCCATCCCTGGAGCGCTAGGGTTACAGATGGGCAGCCAGCTGTTAGCCTTTTAAATACTATCATTTCACTATTTACAACTTAAAAAAACCATCTATTTGTGTGTATGGGCATGCCAGGGTCTCTTGCTGCTGCAGTGGACATTAGACGCATGCACCAGCATTTCCATCTAGCTTTACCTGCGTGCTTGGGAACTGAACCTCAGGCCAGCAGGCTTTGAAAGCAGTAACTTTTAATCACTGAGACATCTACTTACAATTTTAGCATGTTTCCACTGACATTTGTACCTTGAAATTTCCATATATTTCTTTCAATGTTCATAATAGAACTGAACTGGCTGGCTGGTGACATTTGATGGATGAGCCTTGGAAGCTCTTGTAGTAGCTGTGCGACTTACTCACCATCACTGTCTAAATGAAACAGCATGAGATGCACTGTCTTCAGAATAGTACGCAGATGCAGCCCTCATGCTTTCACGGTTTAGGCCTGCACCACAGCACACACTTTACTTGCCAATGAATACAGCCACAATTCTTAGATTCTCTGCAATTTGCAAATGATATCTGAGGGCCTCTATAACATAAAAGTTACAGAAACAGAAGATAAATTACAAAAACTGACTAGAAACTTGACCTCTATATCAGTTTGATTTTTAAAAAGAAAAATCATGGTTGAACAGTGTGAAAGAAAGGTCTTGCAATTTCATAGCAATTATGACTAATCTGGTTAGGGAAAAGACAGCTGAGACTGGACTACAAATATTAAAAATGTGATCTTTAATAATATAAGTACAAAATCTTCTTTCTTTACATAACTGTAATGGGATTTGGATCAAACCACTAGGATTTTAAAAAACAAAAAATAAAACAATGATATAAAAGCTGCAAGAAGGCGGAATTCAAAGATTTTCCCCGAATAGTACCAAATACCACAAGGTACAGATTATTATACAAATGTGTACAAAGCTTTAGTACAAATACAACAGGGTGAGGTCAAAGGAAAGCACATGAAAACGCAGGTCCTCATCAGAATTTCATTACTGTGTACAAATGGCAATGGAAGGACCGGCTGCTTCCTGCACCATCCATGTCTTGCTGGCCTCATATGGTTTCCCACAGGAAGCTCCCATGGGTACAAACGAGGCGTGGAGAAAGGTTCTAGCACATGAACTCAAGCAAAAGTCTACTCTTCCAGATTTTAGTTTTCACCTCCATCTCCCCGATTAAACCTTAGAACTGCTCTGAGCTGAGCCAGGGATTCAGCAGCCAGAACACCTCTGAGAAGCATACCTGTGGCAATGGGGTGGGGAGTCAGGATGCAGTAGGAGTCAACGGGATGCAAGCTGGCTGCAGTTCCCAAAGCCGTTCCGTCTAGGCTAGGGAAGAAAGCATGGCACCTCAGCTTGGCTTGGGTAGGGATCTCACAGCAAAGTCTGGTTCTTAGGGAGTCAGGGCAGCTGGGAATCGTGACTTTCCCTTTTAGTTCACTTTCTAACATTATTGAAGGCCATGAAGTTTTTTACACAATTAGAATCCCAACATAATGATTCCTTTTTAAGTTACAACACCTTAGAATGTAGATGATTTGTGGTTTTTAGAAGAGACGAGAAGGAAGAAATGACAAGTCTGCACGGTCCACACGCTATTGCTGGTGGAGGCTTTTGTTATTAAATTACATACACAGAAACTTACAGATAAATTAAAATCAAAAAAATTTAAAGTTAAATACACATAATTAAAATATACATTCACACATACATATATAAATAAACCTACAGGAGAACTGAGTACTTTTTTTGCAATTCATTTACATGTGGAATGCAGAACAGTATTTGCCCACCAGGGGAACCAGCGAGAAGAACCCAAGAACCTGCTGGACAAAGTTTATCTTCTGTCACCACCAAGCAACTACAGCAGCAGAATGTGTGAGGATTTGGTGGTCAACTTATGCTGCCCATGAGACACCAGCTCTTGGTTAGACCAGAGGTTCGTGGGCAGCTGAGAACACACACGGGCTCAGCGGGTGGTCCTGTGCCAAGGTAGATCCTTCCGCCAGGAATCACTAAAACTGAGGCTGCCCATGGTAGCAATGAACACAACAGAATGCAAGACATGGACACCTGCATAGGACGGATTGGAATGAATCCCTACTCGGTCCACACAGGCCACCTCAGGAGCTATTGTGGGAAGAGCTTCCTGCCTCCCCCAGGTCACATGCTCAGCTGGCACTCTCCCATAATCTTTTTTCTCCCATAATTCATCTTTATTACATTTCCAACTGTAAGACGAGTAAGGCAAATGGTCAGTGATGGGTCTGGAGGTACAACTGAGTTTGGAAAATAAAATCACATTTTAGCCATCCATAAGGAGATGCATGTGGCACCCAGAACAAGCCCCAGCCCCCAAGTTATACTTGTTTTTAAGGCAGATTTATCCACAAAAGAATAAAGAATCCCAAGTCCATATTCATGCCACAGTTTCCTCTTAGATAACCTTTGCCATGTCATAAAATTATTAAAATCAAAGTAGTTACAGTCCTATGTATATACTGTACATTATATATATGTATGTATAGATATAAAAATTTAAAACCTATACCCAGAGCCAGTGAAGGGATCTGGAACAGTCAGTTATTTATACACAAACCAGCAAAGGGGAAGAACAGGTTTCTGTCTCAGGATTCTTTGCTGTCACAGTCCAGGCATGATGTAAGCAATGTTGTCTAGTGTGTTTGACTGAAAAACAAGAACAGGTTCAATTGAGGAGTGCTTTATTGTGGTTCTGAGACATGTTTCTTTGTTCAGGAGATAGATAGAGCTGGGCACCTGATGTCTGATATGCCAGGTTCCTGTATTCACCCCAGAAACAAAGCAGAAACTTCTATATTGTCTTTTGGGTAGAAGAGCAAACAGGGAACATATGGGTTACAGCACCTCAAGGGATAGACAAGCTTTTCTCCAAAGAACTATTTTGGGGCAAGGGAGATGGCTCAGTGGTTAAGGTGCTTGGCCTGTAAAACCTGCCAGCCTGGGTTCGATTCCCCAGTACCCATGTAAAGCCAGCTGTACAAAGTAAGGCATACACCTGGAGTTCTTTTACAACAGCAAAAGCTTCTGGTATATCCATTCTCTTTCTCTCTAAATAAAAATACCTTTAAAAATAAAAAGTGGACTGAAAACTGGCTCAAAGCACTTGCTTGCAAAGCCTGATGGCCTGGGGTTCAATTTCCCAGTAGCCACATGAAGCCAAATGCACAAAGTGACACATGCACCTGAAGTTTGTAAGCTGTGGCAAGAGGCCCTGGTACACCCATACTCTCTCTATGCTTGTACCCAAGAAAAAAGAAAAAATAAATCATAAAAGCCCCAAAGGGCTATTTTAGGAAATACTATTTCCCTGTTTCACTGCATGCATTTATAACACAGTGCCATGCTCCAATGGACAATGTATGAAGGGGATGCCATGTACCTCAAAGCCTCAGCAGTCTGGACTTGACAGGCTCAGTAAGGGGGGAGAGGCTCTCTTGCCTCCCATGGACTCTAACCCCACTCCCCAAAAAACAATAAACAAACAACAGCAATAACAATAAAACCAAAGGAAACTCACCAAGACCTGTTTTGGACAGCCATTCAATTCAGGTAGCTGTGTGGTCAGACAGGCCAAGGGGCCAAGAGCACAGATAATGGAATCCAGAAGCACTGACAAGCTGCCAGACACCGCCACCATGCCCTGCAGAGAGATCAATGGGAATCATACCCCTGCATGCTCGCTCTATCTTCTGGCTGAATCCACCTGTGGTGTCTTATGCCCTCCCAATATGACACCTCTTGGTCAGGCTTGGTGGCTCATGCCTTTAATCTTAGGACTTGGGAGGCTAAAGTAGGAGGATCACGATGAGGCCAGCCTGGGCAAGAGAAAAAAACCCTGCCTCAAAAAGCCAAAAAAGAAAAGAAAAGATGCCTCTTGCTGGTGTCCCCATTCTATGACAAGGGGCGCTGTGGGAGTCAGGAGAGGATGTATGATAGGACAGTCTGATTGGCAAATCCTATTCATTCCCATGTAATTGAGCAAACTCTTAATAAACACCTGTTAAGCCAGGCATCCTGGTACTCTGGAGACTAAAGCAGGAAGATAATCATGAATGAGACCCAACCTGAAAACAACTTCCCCTCCTTAAAAACAATTTGTTGGGTTAAATTTAAAGAACTGT
This sequence comes from Zapus hudsonius, assembly GCA_004024765.1. Classification (NCBI taxonomy): domain Eukaryota; kingdom Metazoa; phylum Chordata; class Mammalia; order Rodentia; family Dipodidae; genus Zapus; species Zapus hudsonius. The sequence goes on along the minus strand of PVHP010004807.1, from coordinate 19,912 downwards.
CCCAGGTACACTAGGTTGCCATTGTAATTTCTCTGTACTGCTGGCCTCTCCACTAACAGGAGACCTTCTCAGAGAAAACCCAGTGGGCATCAGTCCCACCGTCCCACTGAAAACCTCCCTTTCTATGGCATGCATTATGTTCCCGTAGGCTCTGCTCCTACTACCTCAACATCTTGGCAGCCCCTCTTTCAGTAAAATCTATGAAACCCCAATATATCAAACAACTCCCCATCCATGCTTATGCAACAACAACCTTAATGAAACTCAGGTGGTCACCCATCACCCTCCAATAAAGGACATAAAGTTGGAGTGGGAAGAGTTGGGAAGGTTTTCACCAGGAGGGGAACATGAGAAGGTCATGGGGGCGGGGAAGAATATGATCAAAATACAATATGCACATATACCAAAATTATCAAAAACAAACCACAGGTTGGGCTCAAGAGTGGGTGGGAGGCCTAGAGCCTCAACAGGTCTCCTTTTACCCTCAGAGGATGAGACACAGATGTCCCTGCTTTCTTTTGGAACATCTCCTCAACTCATCAGTTTCTCCCTCACAAGGTCTTTCTGACTGGAGTTCCCCAATGACACTTGCTCCTCCCTTCTTCCCTCCCTTTCTTAATTTTTATTTTTTGGTTTTTCGAAGTAGGGTTTCACTCTAGCCCAGGCTGACCTGGAATTCACTATGTAGTCTCAGGGTGGCCTTGAACTCAGGGTGATCCTCCTACCTCCGCCTCCCGAGTGCTGGGATTAAAGACATTAAAGACGTGCGCCACCACGCCCAGCTCCTTCCTTTTTTTGAGACAGGGGTTTTCCTGTAGCCCAGTTGGTCTGGAACTCATGATGTAGCACATGCTGATTTTTAATTTGTAGCAATCCTCCTGCCTCAGCCTATTCCTGGGATCACAACTATGTGCTACCATTCCTGAGTGACGCTGTTTTTCAAGTCGTCTTCAAACTGCTCACATGAGCAAGGAAGCAGGATGAGGGCCAGAGGGACTCTAGTTCTGATGCTAATAGTTGTGCAAGCTGATGAGAGTCAATTAACTTCATGTGGCATGAGGCATTCAATCTTAACCAATTTCAGGTGACATATGTATGAACTTTAGCTTTTGTAGTAGTACAGCCATTATCCAACATCATCCTTGTGATGTAAAGGATATTGCAGAAGTGAATACATTACTTAAATAAAACAATAAAAGGACGTTACACAAGGAAAGTACAAATGGAGAGGCTATTCGCAGGTGATGACACACTGGTGACAGTAAACTAAAGACGGAGTGGCACACAACTGCTTCTGGACATGGGGTTTCTTTTGGGGTTAATGAAAATGTTTTAGAAGCTAGGTGTGGTGGTGCAAGCCTTTAATTCCAGCACTCTGGTGGCAGAGGATGGAGGATTGCTGTGAGTTTGAGGCCAGCCTGGGACTACAGTGAGATCCAGGTCAGCCTAGGCCAGAGTGAGACCTAGCCTTGAACAAACAAACAAAAAATAATGTTTTAGAGATAGCAGTTATTGGCCCAAAACTTCTAAGGAAACATTCTGCACTCTAACAGGGTAAACTTTATGGATGTGAATTCAGAACCTGCCTGGCTCTTTCTCTTTTCTGGTTCCAGTGGTAACCCTTATCTGTTATTTCCCTTTCCATGGTTTCGGTTACTTTTTTTTTTTTTTCTTCTTCTTTTGAGGTAGGGTCTCTCTAGCCCAGGCTGACCTGGAACTTCCTCTGTAGTCCCAGGCTGGCCTCGAACTCATGATGATCTTCCGAACTCTGCCTCCTGAGTGCTGGGATTAGAGGTGTGGTATCACCATGTCCAGCTCTTTGTTGTTTTTGGAGACAGTCCATGGCATGTAGCGACCCTCCCCTCCTGCTTCAGCCTCTCCAGTGCTGGGATTACAGGTATGCCCACTACTCACAGCTTTAGTTCATGTGAAATGCACGCTGATTGGAAAAGCATGATGACATCTCTGCTGGTGTGGGATGTGAATCAGCCTTTTGCTCAGCATATCCAGGCTACACGTGCTACTCACCTCGTCACTAGCAGCCACCTCAGCAGTGACTATCCTGGCATCACTGTTCTCACTGGCATGTGTGCTACTCTTCAGAGAAGAGTTATTGGCTTCTATGTGTTAATGAGGTGAGTATTCTGTCTCCCTAGTTAGACGGAAAACTTCCCAATGATAGGAACACCATGATATTAAGATTGTCGATTCTCCAAGTTCAGAATGCAACAAATATCTGCTAAACACAATGGGACTCTATGGAATATGGAATGTGCATCAAACCATTTTTAACTTTTTAGAAAATATAATAACAAATAAGAATCACAGAATATTTTTATCTTTACCCATTCAGATATTAGGTCTATATGAGAATATCCAAGCTCTTTTGCCATCTACTGAATTTTAAAAAATTAGCCAAAGAACTCAGGTATAGATTCATCTCTACATCTGGTGTTTGGTATTTTGTTGAGTAATTTAGCATCCACATAAAAACAAGTGATTCATTTTACATGTCTACCCAGACTTCTTTTTTTTTAAATATTTTATTTATTTATTTGAGAGAGAGAGAGAGAGAGAGAAAGAGAGAGAAAGAGAGAGAGAGAGAGAGAGAGAGAGAGAGAGAGAGAGAGAGAGAGAGAGAGAGAGAATATGGGCATATCAGGGCCTCCAAGCCACTGAGAATGAACTCCAGACACATGCACCCTCTTGTGCATCTGGCTGTATATGGGCACTGGGGAATCGAACTCTGATCCTTCTGCATTGCAGGCAAATGCCTTAATCGCTAAGCCATCTCTTCAGCCCATACCCAGACTTCTTAGCTTAACAATGGCTTAACCAATTTCTTTGCTGGAATGTCTTAAGAGAACTGAGCGCTGAGTTACTATTGGCAGCACAGGTAGAAACTGAATCTGGGACACACATAACAGCTCGGGTGTGCACAGCAGGTTGAGACCTTTGAAAGAAGCTTAGCAGAACAAAAGCCTCCTGTGGGCATAGTAACAAAGAACCAGAGAACCTCAGTTTCTCTAGCTGCTACTTGTTTTCTTTCGTTTGATTTTGAGATAGGGTCTTGCTAGATAGCCCTGGCTGGCCTAGAACTTACCATGTACACCAAGCTGGCCTCCAACTTGTGACAATTCTCCCGAGTGCTGGGATTTTAATTTCAGTTGTGTGCCACCATACCTGTCTTCCTCTGAATTTTTAAAGACTTTTCAACAACAGTTACACTCAACTTCCTGTGCCACTGTTTCAACAGGATGCTATTAGTATAAACTCTGAGAGCCAAAAGATAGATTCTCAGTCTCTAGATTTATCTAGTATTCATTTCATTGTGAGTACCTGACACAGTCTAATACACAGCAGCTGCACAACAAATGTGGAGATGAACCCCAACAGGAGTCATGCTGCAGAATGCTATGCTCACCTCTGTTTCCTGCAGGCGGTGTCCAATGAGGCTGAGGGACTCTCCCAGCAACTGAAGATGAGCAGCAACATCAATGGGCTCTGTCTCGGGAGCTTTGGCTGGTGAGGCTGGGAACAGCATTGTGGTAGGTGGAGACTTCTTTTGGGGGGACAGTACTCCCACAGAAGAAGCTGGGAAGAGAGGAATGAGTTTGCCTATGGCCTTGAACATCACAAAAACATCATCTCTCATTTTTTCTATTTATACTGGCATTAACAAAAACTATGCTGTAGGTTACACCTAGCCTATGACTTCTTTTTGTGTGACCTGCAAGCTAACAATAATTATTCTTATATATTTACAAGCAGAGGGGGAGAAAGAGAACAGAGACAGATAGAATGGGGGTGAGACAGAATGGGTGTGCCAGGGCCTTTAGCAAATGAACTCTAGATGCATGTGCCACTTTGTGCATTTGGCTTTATGTAGGCACTAGGGAATTGAACCCAGGTTGTTAGGCTTTGTAGGAAAGCACCTTAAACTGCTGAGCCATCTCCCCAGCCCCCAACAATAGTTTTACATTTAAAAATTACACACATAAATTTGTTTACCGTCCCCCAGGCTGACCTGGAATTCACTATGTATGTAGTCTCAGGGTGGCCTTGAACTAATGGTGATCCTCCTACCTCTGCTTCTGGAGAGCCACCACGCCCAGCCCTAAAAATTATGTTTATCTGCATATGCACACAAGTGTTTAGGAGTGTGCTGAGGTCTGTTGTTGCTGCAAATGAATTACAGACACATGTACTACTTTTTTTTGTTTGTTTGTTTGTTTTTTGGTTTTTCGAGGTAGGGTTTCACTCTAGCCCAGGCTGACCTGGAATTCACTATGTAGTCTCAGGGTGGCCTTGAACTCATGGCGATCCTCCTACCTCTGCCTCCCAAGTGCTGGGATTAAAGGTGTGCGCCACCACGCCCGGCCACATGTACTACTTTGGTTCCAGCTTTACTTGGGTGTTGGGCAACTGAACTCCTGGCTGGCAGACCTCATAAGTAAGCTATCTCCTCAGCCCCTGGCTTTACCTTTTTTTTTTTTGTTGTTGTTTTTTTTGAGGTAGGGTCTTGCTTTAGTCCAGGCTGACCTGGAATTCACTATGTAGTCTCAGGGCGGCCTTGAACTCAGGGTGATCCTCCTACCTCTGCCTTCTGAGTGCTTGGATTAAAGGCGTGCACTACCACACCCAGTCTGGCTTTACATTTTTAAAGGGCCGTAGGAGTAACAAAGAATGTATGTGGCCGGGCGTGGTGGTGCATACCTTTAATCCCAGCACTTGGGAGGCAGAGGTAGGAGGATTGCCGTGAGTTCAAGGCCACCCTGAGACTACATAGTAAATTCCGGGTCAGCCTGGGCTAGAGCGAGACCCTATCTTGAAAAACCAAATAAAAAAAAAAAGTATGTGCATCTGAGAATGCATATGGCACACAAAGGTCTGCAATATTTACTTTCTGGATCTTTCTTTTTGGATAGAGTTTCAATGTGTCACCTAGATTGGTCTGGAACTTGGTTTGTGGCCCAGGATAGCTTTGAACTCAAATCTTCCTGACTCAATTTCCTGAGTGCTAGGATTATATGTAGGCATCAGGCACCATGTTTGGTTTGCTTTCAAGATCTCTGTAGTAGTTTGCTGTCCTCTGGCTTAGATTCTCTACATCTGAACACTTTTTGGCAGCCTAATCAATAATATTACCACTATATTAAGTATATAACAATATATTAAGCATATAACAAATTATTAATATATAAAAATAATATAAACTCAAGGCTTTTAATATAAGTGGCTCACTTTCCCACCTCCCAGCAAGGAAGCAAACCCCACAGTGCCTCAGGGAAATGCTTATTGCTACCTCTGACTTTCACGGAACCTTCTGAGCCTGATGCTTTTCTTTTCACAGTTGTAGCTTCAGCTTTGTTCTGTTTGTGCTGCAGGTATTGAGCCTTCTGTTTCCAAATCTGCAACACAGCAGTGCGAGAACACTAGAGCCACAGCAAAGGGAAAACCACCATAGACAAACACCAACAACAGGGGCAGTGAGGGGTGGCTGAGGCCCCTGAACTGCTATCTTATGTGGACATGAACATTCCTTAGTGTTAAGGCCAAGTGTCAGTCCTGACTTCCAGACACTGAGGTTGAACTGTAATTACAGAACAAACATCTGGCTCAGTATGTCCATGATGGCAATGGAAAATGGCAAGCAACCAAGGATAATCTATCTGGGCAAACAAGAGCTGTCCATCTTGTATGTGCTCGTCTGTGTATGTGTGTGGAGGCCAGAGGTCAACATCAGATGTATTCCTCAATTGTTCTCCACCTTCTGTTTTGAGACAGGGCCTCTCACTGAACTGGAGGTCACAGATTCAGCTAGACTAGCTAGGGATTTTCCTTGTCTTTGCCTCTCTAGTGTTGGGATTACAGGGGTGCCTTCTCCAATTGGAAAGTGACAGAACATGAATCAGAAAGAACTATTTTTCATTGCCTAATTAGCTCCTTTTATTGGGGGAGGAGGGAGGCTATTCTTTCAGACGGATTCTTAGTATAGTCCAGGTTGGCCTCAAACTCACAATCTTCCTGCCTACATCTTGAAGGTGCTGAGATGATAGGCATGTATATCGTGCCTGGCTGTCTCCTGAGCGTCTTGCTAGAGGGGGTACTGGAGTAGCTGGTGGTCCTAGGCTTAAGGCTGACTAGGCTAGGACTTGAGATTCTCTTTTGGCACTGTAATCCTTGCCTAGAGCAGGTTGACACTGACAGTGTTAATGTCCTCTGCTAAACCACCTTATTGCTTGATAATCACCTCAACTGACTATTTTCAGTGTCTTCTGGCTGATCAGTAGTAGAATGACCTATTTTTGAAGGCAGAAGCAGTGGGAAAGCGTACTTACGAGCTTATCTTTTTCTGGCAATTGCTTCCATACTTCAGCCAGTTTTTTACTAAGTTCCCCAAAATCTGACATAAGAGTTAAAAAAACAAAAAACAGAGTAGGGTTAACTTTAAAGAAGGAGAAGTTGGGCGTGGTAGCACACACCTTTAATCCCAGCACTCAGGAGGCAGAGGTAGGAGGATCACTGTGAGTTCAAGGCCATCCTGAGACTATATAGTGAATTCCAGGTCAGCCTGGGCTAGAGTGAGACCCTACCTCAAAAAACAAAACAAAACAAAAAAGGAAAGACTCAGGACCAAACCAGACCTCATCAAGTTTGGGTCATCATGAATAGGCTCAAATCCTCACATACTTTCCCAGGGATTATCCCTGAGGGATCTTCCCGCTATCTTCATTTGACCTCATACTATGAGTCCTATCATAGTAAATTAGCCGGCATATTACACGGAATTTGATAGATGACATTTCTACAACATCACAACTATAGAACTTCTCTATAGCAGCCCAGAAACAATCCTCCAGGGAATATATGACCTTTCCATTTTAGAAAGTATAATCATGTGATTCTCTGAAACTTTTATTTATTTACTTAGGTTTACTTACATTTTTTCCGAGGTAGGGTCTCACTTTAGGCCAGGCTGTCCTCAAACTCACAGTAATCACCATACCAGGCATTATTTTATTTTTTGAGGCAAACTTGCTATGTGTAGCTAGCACAGAATGGTCTGAAACCTGTAATCCTTTTATGTCAGCCTTCTTAGTCCAGGGGTTATAGGCATGGACCAGGCTCCTATATACTATTCATAAAAAATTTAATTCAGTTTCCCTTTTTAAGAGATATGTTATGGGTGAACTAAAGCAAAATCTACAAGATTTTTAGAACTAAAAAAACAAGTACAATGTGTTCTTTTTGCTCATGTAAGGTAGGATCTCACTATGTAATTCAGCTGGTCTAGAACTTGCAGCACTCCTTTTGCCTGAGTCTGCCAACCACTGGGATTATAGGCATGAGCCACCATGCCTGGGCTATAAAATTTAATATATATATTGTTTATTTATTTGCACAGAGACATAAAGACACACACAGAATGAATGGGCATAGCAGGGCCTCCAGCTGCTGCAAACAAATTCCAGATGTACACTTCTGTGCACCTGGCTTTACATGGGTACTGGGGAATTGAACCCAGGTCATTAGACTTTGCAGGTAAGTACCTTAACCACTGAGCAATCTCTCTAGCACAGTCATTTTTTAAAAAAAATTATTTTATATGTATCAGGATATACTCTTATATCCCCTTGCTCTGGCTCCTGTTACCATGGGGCCCTCCTTAGTGTGATTATAGTATTCACTGTGGGGTCACAGAGGCCTCAGTAGTCCTTGTGGGGGTGGAGCAGACCATGCTTCAGGGTATTCCTACCCACTGTGTGGCTCTTAAAATCTTTCCATCTCCCTCTTCCAAAATGTTCCCTGCTCTGGCTTGTAATTTATGCTCTAATGCTTTGGGGAAGAAGCTGCCTGCCACAGAATTAATTCACTGCACTGCTTCAGAGATACAAGTGGAAATTATAAAAAAAAGAAAGGTTCTTACCTATACCTGGATGGTCAGCCACAATGGTCACACGATACTCTTTACAGAACACCTGGTAGGCCGACATGTTCTTCTTTTTCGGCTAACACCACGAAGAAAGCAGAATGGTGCAAGAGTGAATAGAATCCAAGCTCAGCATACTTTATACTTCTCTATGTACAGAATTCCACACTACTAACCAGCTCCCTAAACAGAGTTCGGTTTACTTATTTTTCCATTTTGATATTTTCATATATGTATATAATTTATTTCAATTTTATGCCAATTACCTTCTTACATCCTTTCCACTAATACAGAGATGCATGTCTGGCAAAATTGCCAAGAATAAGTGACTGCTATGTGTTCAGCCTCAAATAGGAATCTAAACCACCCTCTCCAAGACTCAGAGAACTTTGCAGAAAGGGGGAAGAGGATTGGGAAATGCAGTCTTCTGATACGACATGGCTGTTACACTTGAGCTCACATCAACTGTGGTTTCCTACACGAGACTGAGCTTGTCACTATTTCACAGTGATGGGAAATGGCAGCTGATGGCTGCTGGGAGAGGGTAGTCTGGTTCATCCACGGTGCAGCTACTGGAAAGTTGCCCAGTCCACAGTAAAAACCTCCCACCCATGAATGGTGGACAATTTTTAATCTGTTTTATCAGACAATACCATTAGCTTTACTGTCAAAACAAGTTAAAAAACAAGTAAGGGCTAAGAGATGGCTTGGCAGTTAAGGCTTTTGCCTGCAACACCTAAAGACCGGAGTTCAATTTCCCAGTACCCACATAAAGCCAGATGCACAAGGTGGCGTATGCGTCTGGAGTTCATTTGCAGTGGTTAGAGGCATCTGGAATGTCCACTGTCTCTTGCTCTGTTTCTCTCTCTCAAATAAAATAAATAAAATATTTAAAAACACAAGTAACACTTTATGCTACGTTATTTTTAGATTTTTGGGTTGTTGAAGCTACATGCTAATTCCTTCTAAGTCCCTGCACTGTTCCTCTATAAAATCCTATGTTGGGTCTGAGGAGATGGTTCACTGTTGACAAGACACTTGCCACACAAGTGTGAGTACCTGAGTTCAGATCCTCAGAAGCCACAGAAAGCCAGGTGGAAGGCGAGCACCTGTAATCCCAGGGCACCTAAGGTAAGGGAGGTGGAAACAGGAGAATCCCTTGGAACCTTTCAGGCCAGGTATCCTGGTGAATGTGGTGGAAAGCAAGAGGCCCATCCTAAAACAAGTGGAAGGCAAGGTCTAACACCTGAGGTTGTCCTCATGAATGTTGTAGAATGGGTACACCTGCATGCATGCACACAAATCCCAAAGATAAGATAAAAATCTCATGTTGCATATTTCTTTGAACTAAGCACTAAGAAAGTCATTCTCTATTTTTCTCATCTTTGAAATTGAGAACCACTTAATTTTATTTTAAACTCTGGGGCCAGAAACCCAAGAGAAATCAATACTCTTTTTTTGCTTTCTGGTTCTGAGTTCTATTATAATTCCCCTGAACCTGCTTTTAAAGTCATTTGTAGTTTCTAGTGGTCCTAGGTGAGCAGCCAGTGTCTGAAGACAGTGTTCAGACAAGTGTTTCATTTCAGTATGTGGCTTGGAACCACTAACATGTCTGTTTTCACTGTACCATGACAACGCCAAAAGTGACATGCTTCTTCAGAAACAAATCATTTTTCAAGCCCGTTCAACAAGGGAAATATAAAACAAAAGACAGAGTGAGATGGGGAAAGCAAATAGACTGGAAAGGTAGAAGTGATACGGCTTTGTAAGGAAATGTGGCAAAATAGAAAGTGCCTGAAATTTGGAGACCAATAGAGTTGAGTGACTCCACCAAGAACACCAGCTATGTGACTCCCTGGTCTACCTTCCTGAACACTGCCCTTCCTGTAGCATGGGCAATCTTGGTGAATATAAGGACATCAGTTCCTGAATGATTCTGTTATATGGCCAAGGAGATTTTGCAGATATGATTAAGGTATCTAGTGAGTAATCAAAAGGAAGATTATCCTGACTAGGCCTGAGTTTATCAAATGAGTCCTTAAAAGAGACAAGGAGGTCCAGCAAGTTATTGTGTAGACATCGACCATCTGATTCAATGTTTATATGCACAGGCAAAAGACCCAGAATAGCCTAGTACTGAAGAAGTCACAGGATGGATCACTTGATTTAACACTTACTATATATAGTGCCACAGTGATCAAGTCAGAGTGAACTGGCAAAGAATAGACAAATACACCCATGGAACACAATACAGCCCAGCAATAGACTCACATAATGTAGCCAGCTGCTCCCCAACAAAGGAGCAAAGGCAACACAATGGAGAAAAGTCTACTCAACAAATGGTGCTGCAACTGTACATTCACAGCTAGAAACCATCATCACCAGTACGCAAAAGAACCTAGACAGAGGATACCCTTCAGGAAAAATAACTCAGTAGGGATGCATCAGACATTTAAACAATACAATACACAAACTTCAAAGGATAACAGAAGAAATCTCCAGGACCTAGGATTTGGGAATGACCTTTTAGATTTGACAACAAAGACATAATCTAGGGCAGATAAAAATGATAGACTAGCCGGGCGTGGTGGCGCACGCCTTTAATCCTAGCACTCGGGAGGCAGAGGTAGGAGGATTGCCGGGAGTTCGAGGCCACCCTGAGACTATAGAGTGAATTCCAGTTCAGCCTGGACTAGAGCGAGACCCTACCTCGAAAAACAAAAAAACAAAAAAACAAAAAAAGATAGACTAGACTTTATTAAAACTAAAACCTTTTGGGCTGGAATGATGGCTTAGCAAGTAGTTAAAGATACTTGCTTGCAAAGCCTGTTGATCTGGGTTTGATTCCCCAGTACACACATAAAGCCAAATGCACAAAATGGCTCATGTATCTGGAGTTTGCAGTGGTAAGAGGCTCTGGCATGCCCATACTCTCTTTTTCTCACAAATAAATATTTTTTAAAAATTAAAAACTTTTAATCTGCATACCTATAATCCCAGTGGAGGTAGAAGTAACAGGAGTTTTCAAAGCCAGCTTCAGGTATACAGTGACTTGGAGACCAGCCTGGACTCAAGAGACCCTGTCTCAAAACCAAATGAAACCAAAGCCAGGTGTGGTGGCTGAAGTAGGAGGATTGCTGTGAGTTTAGAGGTCAGCAAACCTGGACTAAACTCCATTAAACAACAACAGCAAAAGCCCAGCTAAACCAAAACCAACCAACAAACAAAAACCAAACCAAAACCAACAACAGAAAAAACAAAAAACCCCTTTTCTGGGGGAAAGGCACTATGAAGATGATGAATCCCAGAAGGCAGTTAGAGGACCACAGAATGAGTTCTAGGTCAGTCTGGAAGAGAGTGAGACCCTGCTTTGAAAAAAAAAAAAAAATGAAGAATTCACAAACCAGGACAGGTGGGACAAAGGTGTCAAGAAAGACATCTCACCAGGAATTCAGATGGGTGAAAAGATGCTCCACAGATGTTGTCAACAGAGCCAACTGCAAGCGCCCTGGCATGGCCAGAATCCAGATGCTGACAACACAAAGTGAGTGTGTGGAGTGACACACTCATTCCCTGCTGGTGGGGATGTAGCATGGGATAGCTACTATTTTGAAGACAGTCTGGTGGCTTCTTATAAATGAAACATTATCATATAACCTTGGTATTTACAATAGGGAGCTGAAAGCTCATATCCATCACTGGCACATGGATGTCCATAGTGTACTTGCAATTGCCAAAACCTGAAAGCAACCTGGAGGCACAAGACAATGAAATGCTTCTCAAAGCAGAAAGAAACAACACCAAACAGACTATCAAGTCAAGAAAAGAAAACTCGCCTGGCGTGGTGGCGCACGCCTTTAATCCCAGCTCTCGGGAGGCAGAGGTAGGAGGATCGCCTTGAGTTCAAGGCCAACCTGAGACTACAGAGTGAATTCCAGGTCAGCCTGGGCTAGAGTGAGACCCTACCTCGAAAAACCAAAAAAAAAAAAAAAAAAAAAAAAAAAGAAAAGAAAACTCAAGTTCGCATCATATCACAATCTGAAAAAGCTACCTACAGTATGACTCTAATTATGTGGCATTCTGAAAAAGGTAAAATAGGCCTGGTGGAACACACCTTTAATCCCAGATCCCAGCACTGGGAGGCTGAGGTAGGGGGTTCTGCTATGAGCTGGGAGATGGCTAAGCAGTTGAAAGCACTTGCTTGCAAAGTCTGATGGCCTGGGTTCAATTCCCCAGTCGGCCTGAGGACATCTGGAAACATTCAGGTGTGTGAAGGCATGAGGCAGCATCACAGGTATCACTTTGAGTGACAGCAAACGCGTTCATTAACTTTACTATGACCAAAAGTAAGGGAGGAGTGTTTGTAAACCACTCCATGAGGTTAGTACTTCACTCTACTGTCCTTAGGAAGCAGGACACAAAGCAAAACAGCAACAAGAGTAAACAGTGAAAAACTAGAAACCTGCAAACCAAACACCACAGGCTACCTTTCCCTTTGTGTCTGGGGAAAAGTGGGCCTCTCTTCACCTCAGCTAGTGGTGCACACTTTCTTAGTGGCTGGCCCTAGTCTCCAGTACCCCTGGGAGATTGAAAGGAGGAAAAAAATTACCTTTTTTGAGTCAGAACTCCAAAAACCATACGTTAACCAAGAAGATCCACAACAGCTGTCCTGAGAGGCCAGGGAGGGGTATTTGTATCTTATCTCCTTAGATGATTATTATTCCTTCTACTCCTTAGCATGTCTATAAGCAAGGAGTGGTCTCTCAATCAGGTGACTGCCAGGTAAATTAACAATTAAGGGAGGGGTCATGTGACTACCCAGACAGGGCCAGAGGATTTTGTTCCTCAGATCCAGAAACTCAGATACTTCTATCTTCCTCCCTTTCATAACGAGATGGAATAGGAGAAAGCTAGGCAGGTTTCAGCCAGGGATAGAGGCCTAGATGCCAAACACCTGATTTCTCATCTTGGCACAAGGAACACTCCTAACTTGGATTAGAACTCCTGCCTGACATTGATCTACAACGCCCCCTGCTGTCCACAGTGGAACATGCTACGATCCCAGCTCCACCCAGATATGGGTGGACTCTGATTCATCCTCCAGATCAAATGACAAATCAGATCTTTCCCTGCCTACCTGAACTAAAACCTATAAAGGTGGCAGCCTGGTGGGGCTCTGTCTCTATTTTCCCTGAAATTTCCATTTCCTGAGAGCCTCTTGTCTGCCTCTGGTGTGGTCTGAACTTCCCCACGTGAGTCTCAGTTCCCTGCCCCTGGCTGGGTGGGGAGACCTAACCCTGTCTTTTAATGTATCTTTAATTCTAGTCACTTTGCTCTGTCTGGTGGTCTCTAATTTACCATGTGTGGATTCCCACTCGGGATCTGTCATGTGGGCTCTAGCATTACCCCCTTCTCCCCTTGAGAAAGCATGTGGCTTTGACAAGTGTGTTCCCCTCTTTGATCCTAATCTCCCCACTCTATCTTTCACAATCCCTGACTTTACCACGTGTGGATTCCCACTCTGGATCTGCCACATGAGCGCTCTCACGTGTTCACAGCCCCTCTAAATCTTTCCTCAAAGCTTTCCATGTGTTTGCAGCCGCTTCTGAACTTCACTTTCTAAGCCCAAATTCTCCCTAACTTCCACTTTTCTGAAATATGTTTTCCACATGAAAATGTTCCAGCCTTCCTTTCTAGATCCCAATTCCCTTTAAATAAACTCCATAAATTGTGATTTCTTCTCAGATAAACTCAATAATTCATAATTTGTCCTTGTTGGTTCCATCTTTAGGAATGAACCCCAAACTTGGGATTTATAAATCTGGGGAACCCCTCTGAACCCCCAAATTCCCGCATCAATATGGTATCTTAAATCTTGGGGGGGGGAAGAGGAAACAATTCTAATGTTCCTTTTACAGAGCATGGATGAGGGGTTACTTACAAGAGAGGGGGTGACCCCAAAACAGCTGTATCACCACAAAGTTTCAACCCCCCCCATGGATGATGACCTCTTGGAAGCTGGATCATGGAGCCCTGTCACTATAGCCTTTAGAATCACCTAAGATATGTCAATAGCTCCATTATTAGTACCATTACCACAGACCTGACCATCACCACATTGCTCTGTATTATTTTGCCAGAACTACCAAGCTAAGGCATTCTCTACTCCAAGATGGGAATCATGTTATGTCAGGAGGAAAAAAGCTCATATACTAACAGTATTAGCCAAAATTCTATAAAGGAGGGTGTGGAGGCTCACTGTGAGTGAGGTCAGCCTGAGCTAGAGTGATACCCTCCTTCAAAACCCAAAAACGAAACAAAACATCCCTAGTGGGCTGGAGAGATGGTATAGCAGTTAAGGTACTTGCCTGCAATGCCTAAAGACCTGGGTTCGATTCCCCAGTATCCACATAAAGCCAGATGCATAATGGCACATGCATCTGGAGTTTATTAGCAGTGGCTAGAGACCCAATCACACCTATATTCTCTCTCTGCTTGCAAATAAATAAATAAATAAGTAAGTAAATAAATAAATAAATAAAACAACCCATCCCTAGTAAGAATCTACTCTGTCATGCATACCTCAATGCCGCTCCTCTTTGCTTAGCTGTCTGTGAGGCTGACTCTGTTGCTCTGTACTGCATGTGAACCCCTTGGCCTCTCTAGCATAAGACTGTCTACTCTTGTAGCCCAGGATGGCTTTGAACTCCTGGACCAGTCTCTTGCCTATAAATGCTGGGATTTATTCCCATCTGAGGCCAGCTACTCTTGAAATCATCCATCTGCTTCTCTATTTCTCTTCCAATACTCCTTGCATCTGTAAGGGAATATTGGAATATGCTAATGTAAAACCACTACTGAAAGAATATAAATGAATATTATTTAAATTTGGAAGATAACTGAGACAGAATTAAACTGTGGGAGTTCAGGAGAGAGACCCTACACAATGTTGCCAAGCTCCTCCTTAACCCCTCCCAGGTCGGAGCTTTGTCTTGCTTCCTACAGGATGAAAATGGGCATTCTTGTTTCTTAAACATGAATTTCTTTCTGGTGCTTTTTTTTTTTCAATTCCACACCCCAGTACCCTAACAGCAGTTATGGTTATTTATTCAGAGGGGGGATTGTGACAGTTCAGGCAAGCTCCATAGACCCCCCCCCTCCCCTTGAGTGGAGGTGTCTTTAGGCACAGTCCAACCTAGATGCAAAAACTGATTGTTCAGCTGTCTCTCTGACTTACCTAGGGGAAGTTTTAAAAGCTTCCCTAGAACAAAGGCCAGTCTTCTTTTTCCACATGGTATCCTAGAAGGAGGACTTCATTTTCCAGGTAAGGCCCCTCACCTCAGCCCTTAGGCTGTGGTGAGTGGGGGGGGGGGGGCTCAGGATTCTGTTCCACATAAACCTTTCCCTCTCATGATGGGGGCCCTCTGATACCTTTTCTTCTGCTTGTTTGGCCGAGCAGCACAGATTTATTAAACTCCCATATATTCTCCCCACACTGGTGGCTGGAGAACTCTGTAATTCCCCATGTTCCCTTAAATAATAAAGTCTTCCACTATATCTTAGTATCTTGTTGTCTATGATTTTAATTTTTTTAACTTTGTAGATAAGAATTCGGGTACTCCTTAAATTTTGGGTGCATTGGAATTTCTGGTGGACATTACCTAAATTCTAATCTTCAGTCCACCCCGTTACAAAACCATAGTCCTGGGTCTGGGAACACACAAAGGACTTTAAACTAGCAAGTTTTAGACAAGTTAAGAAAGAATGAGAGTGTTTACTGTCATCCCCCTTATTCATAATTTACTGCAATTTCATTGTGTAGATTTTTGTGTGTTGTTACATACTATAACTCCTTTGCCTAAACTTAAATGCTTATTGCCACATACATATCTCTGTAACTGAACATTGGCCCTGTCAACCGGGGTTCCAGGCCAATGCCTTTTTCAGGTAAACCTGAGTGCTGGGCCCGCTATCGCGCTAGTGTATTAATAAATTCTCTCTCTCCTCTAGCTGATATGGCTTTGTCTTTCATTGGCATGGGGTATTTCTACTTCACATCCAAGTACCAACCAGGCCCAGCACTCAGCATCTGACAGATGAGACTGGGTGCATTAAAGGTGGAATGGCCCTCTCCAGTGCTCCATGTAAGTTCTCCAATATTCTGCTCTGAGCTCAATTTTCTCTCACCCATTCACATATTTCATTTATTGCATGTTAACAACCAACTTTTAACCCTAGTTTCAACTGTTCTGTCAAATGCTGGGTTAAGCATTCCAACCAGGACCTGCGGAATGCTAGCCAATGTGTTTATTATGCAGACAACGTTCCAAACTTGGTTCTCAGTGTTCAGGAGGTTCTCTGCAGTGTCGGGACTGAACCTGTGACTATGTGCATGCTAGATGAGCACTCTACCACTGATCTACATTCCTAGCCTTTTCATATGGGACTTGATTTTTATCATAGCAATACCAGAAAACCCAGCCTTTTGATGACATGGTGTAAATGAAAAGAATGGAGACATTGAAACTGTAGAACAGGGCTGCAGAGATGAGTGCTTCCTGCACAAACATGAGGGCCTGAGATCAGCAGTTTAAATCTCTAGATATCATTCATAACAACTGGCTATGGCCACACACACACACACACACACACACACACACACACACACACACACACACCTGTAACCCCCCCCCCCCACACACACACCTGTAACCCAGTCCTGCAGAGCAGCAGAGATCTGAGAACCTTCGTAGTCCCCCAAGCTCTGGAAGCACTAAAGAGAAATTCCAGCTCATACTAAAACCATCCTGAAGAGTGATGGCCCATGTTTCACTCCGGGTAAATGATCTCTGCTGTAGGCCAGTGTATGGGGCATCACAAGGGCAAATACATGTGCATATAACACACACACACAAAATTAGAATGACTTTGAGCTGGAGGTTCACACTGTAACAAACAGGTTTCTGCCTCCTGTGGAACTTACAAAATCTTCTAAATATCCAGCAGTACTCCAGTGACAAGATGATGTGGCATTCTGAGTTATTCTGGTACAGTGAGGGCCTAAGCCTGACATGTATTACCTCATTCAATTCTCAGCAGCTCTAGGTTAAATCTACTGTCACTGCAGCTTAGAGATGGAGATGATGCAGAACTTGCTCAGCATCACACAGCTTATAAGGGATAGAACAGTGCTAAGCTTGGCTCCCAGCCCAGGCTTCAGCCCCTCTGCTATGCTGAACATACTGATGCTCAGTTCCGACCTTCTGTCAAAAGGCTTTCCTCCTCCTCTATATTCTTACTGCATTCCTGGTCATGGAATCCAAGGTGGAACAGGCTGCTGAGGCATTAGCAGTCTTCCCAGTGGCTGTCAAACCACTCACTGCAGGCTGATGGAAGAGTATTCCTGAAGCTCTCCTTCTTATCTCTCGACAGACTTTGTCCCTCCCTTCTACATAGTTCTTTTTTATACTAAAACAAAAACTTAGGAAAGGATATATTTTTGCACTTCTCAGGAAAATTTTATGCTCAGGTTTAAAAAAACATTGTAGGGCTGGAAAGAATGCTCAGTGGTTAGGGTGCTTGCCTGCAAAGCCTAACAACCTGTATTTAATTACCCAGTACCCTGATGGACAAAGTGGCACATGCATCTAGAGTTCCTTTCCAGCAGCAGGAAGCCCTGGTGTGCCCCCCCCACTCTCTCTCTCTTTCTCTCCCTCTGTGCAAATAAATAAAATATTTTAAAAAATTGTATATGCACCATATGTTGAATAAATGATTCAATTTTAGATTCAGAGTAAGCCTACTTCATATTTTTTGGATAGTCATAATCAAATATTAACTTATGGTTTTTGCTATAAACTAAAATTACCAGCAATTGCTAGTCATGTGACAGCTATAGATGAGCTAAGTCCCTAACCCTGAGGTTAACATATTATAGGACACCCAGATTCAGGCCTTAGGGGAGTCCCTTATGCTCACGTTTCCAGCTTCCCCATTGTAAGCCTAGTTGCCAGATCTTGTCCACTTCTTCTTCTTCAGTCTCCTCAATCTATTCTTTAATTTTTTTCCCCCTCAGGCTTTATCAGTGTCCTGGGAATCAGTCACAACTTGCAGGCTGGTTGGTCACATTTGCTTCATCCTGCATCTCTACCAACTCTTTGAAACCATCATTGCTGACGTATTTAAACTTGGCTTATAAACCATTGCTAAGTCCTTTATTTTGTATTTAAGATTTTTTACAATTTGATCCCAATCTACCTTTTTACTGGTTTTTATCTACATATTTATTCATTTGACATAGGGAAAAAATGCTTACCAAGGACATGAAAGAGTTAAGGTAACATTCAGGGACTAAAGCCTTATCATGAAGGAATATATAGTGCTTAATAGGAGAAATAGAATAGGCACCAAGCTAGCTTCAATAGGAAGACAATCAGTATACCTAGAGAGAGTTAAGGAAGCTGATTCTGACAAGTTTGGGATATTCCGGAAGGGGTGACATCTGACAAGGCACTGAGAGGAACGAAAGGAAGGCAGAGCTTCAATGTATGAGAAGGAGGTGGTCACTGAAAAGAAAGAAGAATCACCATGAGGATGGATGCCAAGAGTGTGATTTCTACACAGGTAAAGCACGTAAAGCAGACTTCTGGGCGCTAACAAGGAATGGTGCATGCTAGTAGTCTAGGTGTTTAGGAGGCCGTGGCAGGGTGATAAGCTTAGGTCAGCCTGGGCTACATAGCCAGACCTTGTTTAAAACACACACACACACACACACACACACACACACACACACACACACACACACACACAACCAAAAAGCTGAAAAGGCACATCTAAGATGAAATCCAAACAATCATAATGCTTGGCTAAGGTCTAGACTATGCTATCTATTCATTCAATAAGCACGTACTGATCTACCCTAGGTCAGACCACGGGCTGAGCAGGAGAGGTACAGTGAAAAGCAAGGCAGATAAGAGCCTGGTGCTCTTGGAGCCCACAGTCTAGCACAAAAGCAGTAAGGTTCCAATGTACAGTCCCCCGTGGTAGGCATAAAATCATTCCAGAACCAATGTGTCAGATTAAATGACTAGGGGAGGGGGAAGGGAAGAAGGTAATTTGCCACATCCAATGCTGGGAAGTATTAGGCCCAAGGTACTGGCAAGGGCTTGTGGGTTAGGAGGAAGACCACCAAACTTAGCACCGGAGAGGAAGCAACTGGAAGGAAGCAGGGAAGAGGAAAATGTAAAAGGAACTTTGAGGTTGGAAAAATATTTGGGCAGGAGCTGGCACTGGGGTAGACAGGCTTAAAAAAGGGTGTAGAGGTGCTCTCTGGGAGGATGCTAATGTCTGTATGTGGACAGAAATTTGACCACACAGGTATGTGTACTTGTCAAAACTCATCAAATGGTTACTTAATTATCTGGACATTTTATCCTATGTGAATTTTCTATTAAAAAAGGAAAATAACCCCCACAAAAACAAAACATCCTGGGGCTAGGGAGATGGCCTAGTGGTTACAGGGGTTTCTTGAAAAGCCTGATGGACTAGATTCAATGCCCAGCCACTCTTGTAATGCCACACGGGTATTCATTTGCAGCAGCAAGAAGTCCTTGTGCGCACCTCCCCCTGCCCTCCACAAATAAATGAATGAATAAATTAAAAACATTTTTAAGTCCTGAACCCAGGAATGGTGGCAGGAGAGTAGCCCCAAAGTTGAGGCCAGCCTCATCTACATAGACTTTGTCTTACACACACACACACACACACACACACACAAAATAAAAAAAACACAAGCTAAGATATACAGGATACCTTGCCACAAGGACTAATACAGACAGCCCACAGAGGAGGATATACAACTGATCAGGGATGGGGAGGGGGGGAATTGGGGAATTCGGGATAACAACGCATGGTTTGCCCACTAAATAATGTAACACATTATGGACAATAAATATATATTAAAAAAAAAAAAAAAAAAAA
>PVHP010004806.1:0-69087 GCA_004024765.1 Zapus hudsonius | reverse complement strand
TCCCTTTTATGTTTTTTTCCTGCCTTATTGCTAGGGCTAGAACTTCAAGCACTATGTTAAATAGCAGTGGTGAGAGTGGACACCCATCTCTTGTTTCTGACTTGAGTGGGAACTCCTTGAGTCATTACCCATTAAGAATTATTTGTGCTTTAGGAGATCTGTATATTGTCTATATTATTTTGAGGTATAGGCAATCTATGCCTATTCTTTCCAAGATTTTGAACATGAAGTGGTGTTGAATTTTGTCAAAGGCCTTCTCAGCATCTATTGGCATGACCATGTGGTTTTTGTGGTTGAGTATATTAATGTAGTGGATTACGTTTATTGACTTGCGCATGTTAAACCATCCCTGCATTCCTGGGTTGAAGCTGACTTGGTCAGGGTGAATAATATTTTTGATTTGGTATTGTATCCAGTTTGCTAGGACTTTGTTCAGAATTTTGGCATCTAAACTCATCAGGGATATGGGTCTGTAGTTTTCTTTTCTTGTTGCATCCTTGCCTGGTTTGGGAATTTAGCGATGCTAGCTTCATAAAATGAGTTTGGAAGCCTTCCCTCTTTTTCTATACTCCTAACAAGCTTAAGAAAGAGTGGTTTGAGTTCTATGATGAAGGTTTGGTAGAATTATGCTGAGAAACCATCTGGTCCTGGGCTTTTCCATTTGGTGAGGTTCTTGATTACATTTTCAATATCTGTGTGTGTGACAGGTTTATTTAGAGACTTTGTTCTGGATTAAGCTTAGGTAATTGGTAGGTATCCAGAAATTCATCTATTTCTTCCAGGTTCTCTAATTTTGTGTAGTAGAGGTTTTGGAAGTATGACCTTATGATACTTCCAATCTCTTCAGGGTCTGTTGTGTCCTCTCCCTTGTCATTTCTGATTTTGTTGATTTGGGCCTTCTCTGCTCTTTGTTTGATTAGGTTGGCCAGGGGTTTGTCAGTCTTATTGACTTTTTCAAAGAACCAACTCTTTGATTTCTCTATTTTTTAATTGTTTTCTTTGTTTCCAATTCATTAATCTCAGCTTTGATGTTAATTATTTTCTTTCATCTTGAGCTCCTAGGGTTGGACTTTTCCATCTGCTCCAGTGACCTTAGGTGTGTGGATAGGTGGTTGGTTTGAGATCTCTCTGTCTTTGTTATGAAGGCATTTAGCACCATGAATTTCCAATTTAGGACTACCTACATTGTGTCCCATAGGTTCTGATAGGATGTGTCATCATTATCATGATTTACTAGGAAGTTCTGAATTTCCTGTTTGATTTCTTGAATGAGCCACTCATTGTTGAAGAGTGAATTGCTCAGGCAACAGTAGTTGGCATAGTTTCTGAGTCCATTATTAATATCTAGCTTAATGCCTTGTGGTCTGATATGATGTAGGGGGTTAAATCAATCTTCCTAAATTTGTTGAGGGAAGATTTATGACCTATTACATGGTCAATTTTGGAGAAGGTTCCATGTGCTACTGAGAAGAATGTAAAATCTGTGTCCTTTGGGTGGGACATTCTGTAAATATCTGTTATCCCTAGCTGGTCTATGGTGCTGTTAAGCTCCGTTATTTCCCTGATGATCTTTTTTTTTGGATGATCTATCTAGGGATGACAGTGGAGTGTTAAAGTCTCCTACTATGATGGTGTTGGCATCCATATCTGGTTTGATTTTGAGTAAATTATGCTTTATGAACTGAGAAGCCCTTAAATTTGGTGCATATATATCTAAGATAGTGATATTTTCTTGTTGGATCATTTCCTTGATGAAAAGGAAGCGGCCATCATTGTCCTTTTTTATTGATTTTAGTTTAAAGTCTATTTTGTCAGATATTAGAGTTGCCACACCTGCTTTTTTGTTATTCCCACATGCCTGGAAAATTGTTTTCCTTCCTTTTACCCTTAGCAGGTTACTGTCTTTATTGATAAGGTGCATTTCTTGAAGGCAACAGTCCATTTTTCTAATCCACCCTGCTAGCCTGTGTCTTTTTATAGGAGAGTTATGTCCATTTACATTCCAAATTATAAGTGTGAGGTTTGCTTTAAGTCTTGCCATGTTGGAGGGACTATGGGGGATGACATCTGAGCTGTTGTTGTTAGCTCTTTGGTGTTACTGTGCTTGTTCTCTATTTCTTTCTTGGGGTGGGTTGCTTGTCTCATCTTCATGGAAAATACCCTGTAGTATCTTTTGTAGGATTGGCTTTGTGTTCATATATAATTGTAAAGCTGGCTAATTTCATGGAATACTTTCATTTCTCCATCTATTATGAAGGATAATTTTTCTGGGTACAGTAGTCCAGATTGAAAGCCATAGTTCTTTAGGCCTATAAGAGCTTTATTCCAAGCTTTTCAGGTTTCAAGGGAGAAGTCTGAGGTAAGTCTGATGGGTTTGCTTTTGTAGGTGATGAATTTCCTTTCTCTCACTGCTCTAAGTATTTTCACTTTATTCTCTATGTTAGGCATTGTAACTAAGATATATCTTGGAGCGGCCCTCCTTTGGTCCAATCTGTTTGGTGTCCTGTGGGCCTCTTGTATATGTACAGGATTTTCTCTTGCAAGGTAAAGAAAGTTTTCTTGAATAATTCTTATTTTCTATGCCCCTAGCCTGGTTTTCTTCTTCTTCTGGGATCCCCATGATCCTTAGATTATGTCTTTTTATGGCATCCCACAGTTACCTTGAGTTTTGTTCACTTGCTCTTTTGAACTTATCTAAATTTCTGATTTCCCTATCATTCTCCTCTGTTTTATCTTCCACATCTGAGGTTCTATTTTCTCAGTTATTAATTCTGTTGGTGAGGGATTCTAGAGAGGTTCTTATTACTTTTATTTGATTTTGTTTTCTGATTCTTCTTTTTGGGTTGCCTCTATCATCCTGTTGAAATGTGATTTCATTTCAAGGTTTGATTTGCTTACTTCTTCCTGGAACTCATTCTCATATTTGCTCATGTCTTCATTTAATTTGGATAGCTAGTTCTTGAGAGCTTCTGTTTGTTGGTTTGTCTTTAGTTCAATCATTGATCTTAATCCTTTGATTCTCCTCCATTGTATTAAGCCTGGTGGCAAAGCTTATGAGCTGACTTTGTACTATTTCCAAGTTTTCATCCATTTTTTCTTCTATTACCAGCCTTAACTTCTCCATAGTATCTGTGCTGGTATAATCTGAGCTTAGTGCATTTCTTCCTGGGTCTGATTCTGCTCTCTCTCTTTTGTAATATTATTGTTGTCTTTCCACTTGGGACTTGGGGGATTTGACAAGGTTTCCTCAGCTGGTGTCTTCTTCTTGCATTGAGATCTGCCCATTTTGATGCCACTTGGGGTGAATGGGGAATGTCTTTTAGCTGTCTACAGTTCGATAGTGTGGACAGGGTGTATGCCAGGTTCCAAGGAGCGGGTTGGGCACTCACTTGGTTTATCTGGGAGTGTGTGTGAGCTCAGATTAGTGGATGGGTTTTAATGAGTCTGGGGGTAACGTGCTAGGGGATGTGGGGCAGGAGGGATCTAGGTAGGTGGCATGTGGGGTGTGGAGTCTTAGGTAACCTGCTGGGCTTGCCAGGTTTGAGGGGACTAGGCAACATGGGGGGGCAGGTGCCTGATGTGCCTCACAGGAAACAGTTGCCATGCATGAATGGGAAGGGGCAATCATGGGGGAGAGGGCAGTCGCCAGGGTCAGGGTCACCTGCAAACTGGGTGGTGTGGGGGAACCGGGCAGAGTGCAAGAACTGGTGGAGTGCAGGAGCCACCAGGCCAAGGCTACACACATGGACCAGGCACAGCACAGGAAATTGGTGACATGCTGAACCGCAGGGATCTGATGGAGCATGGGAGCATGGGAATCCCGGGCAGAGCACAGGAACCTGACAATGTACCGGGATGGATAAAGCAACAAGGACTGGTTAACCTGCAAGGGGGGCAGCCACCTGCCACTTGGCCAGGGGCTCAGACTACTTGAGCTGGGCATGCAGGCTAAGCTGTGGCGGGGCAACTCACTGCTTCAGTGAGTGCTGATCCTCCATGGCAACTTCCAGGCAGCAGGGTCCGGAGCTGGGAAGGGTCTGGAGCCTACAGTGGGGCTGCAGAGTGTGTCCCTGGCCTGGAACGTAGCAGGTTGGAGGTACCTGATTCACGTCTGCTTTGTCTTATTTTCCCTATAGCACAGTGGTCTGGGTAGTGGCCTTCACTGTCTAGTTCTGTGTCTCTGTTGCTTCAGTTGCTAGCGGGAAGCCTGTAGGATGATAAAGTCTTTGGGGGTATTGGGTTCTGTGGGTTTATATTTGAGGAGTGCTATCAGGTCCAGGAGCTTGTGCTAGAGGACAGTCTGCCAGATCCTCCAGAAGTAGTTTGTCCGGGCAGAAGGGTGGATGGCTGTGTGGTGAGCCAAGGGATAGAGAAGCACAGACTCCACCGGTACCTCTGGAAGGAGTCTGGTAGGTTGAAGGAATGGGTGACAGGGTGGGGAACAGAGGTAAAGTGAAGAATAAAGGCCCCCAAATCGTTGACAGAGGTCTGATGGGGTGGAAGCTCTGGGATGGGGGCAAAGGGAGAGAGACACCCAGAGGCCACTGGTGGCTGATTAGGGGTGGCAGAGTGTATGAGGATGGTGCAGAGCCGCAGGGCCACCAGAGAGGCCTGTCTGCCTGCCAGGAAGTATGGCTTGGTGAGGATGGAGGTGGGAAATGAGAGGTTGCACCTGTGGGAGGGAAAGGGAAGAGTGCCTAGCCTGGATGCCGGTGTGGATCTGTGGGAAGAAAAGGGAAGGGCACTGAGTCTGGCTGCACACAGGGACCTCTGGGAAGGAAAGGGAAGGGCACCAAGCCGGCTCCCAGGGGGAGGGAAAGGGAAGGTGGCCTAGTCTGGCTGTCCACGGGGACCTCTGGGAGGGAAAGGGAAGGGTGCCCATACTGACTGCCCGGGGAGTTTCTATTCATTTTTCTACACCTAATGCCTGAAAACAACAGAATTTTCTTTTTCTTTCCTCAGTTCTGCACGCTGTGTATATCTGAAATTAAGTTGTCACATGAGCCTTGCTCCTTCTGAATGCTCCAATAAGGAGACCTTTCTGGCTTCTTAGTAGATTCTGTTGTCCCTTAAGTTTCCAGGGTTTCTGACAGCAAAAATCCAGTCTGCTCCTCTCTTTGTGTGGTCTTCTCTTTGCTTTGCTCCAGTGTTTATCTTCATTTACCTTGTGCAACCTTGATGACAATAGTGAACAGCTTTTCCAGATCAGTAGAAGTAGGTAAGTTTTACTGGGACAGTGAACACAACCCCTTTTCCATGATGCACTTGAGCAACCTGTTAGCAAGCTGAAACCCCCACTTGCATCAAGCTGAACATAATATACCCCACTCCTCCCCTTAGTGACCATAGTTTGTGATCGGGTCATATTCAAATGTGATCATAAGTATATTTTGTAATAAAATGGCAGGGGGCCATCCAGTCTAAGCTGGTTTTGGGTGAAGTAAAGAAAATAGTTTTCCCTAGGTGAATATTTAAAGCATAGCCCCTGTTTACAGTTGTATGCCTGTCTATAACTTATGCATATGATGAAAATCAGATACATTATGTAAAGAAACATAGTCAGTAGAGAAAAGGTTATATAGCCCAAATCTGTCAATTAAACCAGAGAAGCCCCCAAATTACACCCTTCTTAACAGAGACCTCCTTCGTATGGTCTTCTGTAATAGAAGGCTCAGAAAATAACTGGGACCCACCTATACTTTCTACTTGAAGGGAATTTAGTCCCTCTTGGTAATGTATTTTAACCTTATTATGACTTTATTCTTAATAAAGCTCCTGTCTGCTTCACGACTTGGGTGAGCCTTTCTTCAATTCTTTGAGTAAGATGCCAAGAACCTGAAAGCACTCAGACAGAGAACACTGGAAACAAAGTCCTAATCTCAGATGTGGGGTATATTTCAGTTTTGGGAACATGGCTTTTGGATTCTATTTAAATCAGTGGATAAATTAGGTATAACCAATCTTATTGAGAGTAAGGGAAAAAAAAAACCCTTTACCTTTTTGAAGTTCACTAACAATCTGAAAAGCCAATGTTTTCCAGAACTCTAAGTATTATCTATTACCTCATGCATGTGCTGGTTCCATAGTCAAGGCACTTTTTATGTGCCTGTCAACTGATGGATGGAGAGTGAAGACAGGTGCATATGTGCAATAGGACTTGATTCAGCTCTAAAGAAAGATGATGTTATGAAATTTTCAGGAAGATGATTGTAAACACATTATTATAAATGAGATAACCCAGGCCCAGGAAAGGAAAAATCACATACTTTGTTCCATATTTGAATTCTAATTTATATGTTTCTATGTATGTAAATAAGGGCATCAGAGAGAAGGTATAGGATATGAAACTAGATAGCATACCTTGAAAGGGGAACAAGAGGTGATAAGGAGGAGGTGGTCAAAAGGAAACATGTAATATGAAAGTAGAAAGAAGGTTATGCTGTTGGGGGGGCATTCAAGAAGCCAAGGGGAATAGAGGAGAGAAAGGGAGGGGAAGGAAATAAAAGCACCATAATGAAACCCATTTGTTGTATGTTAATAAAAAAATAAAATACACAAGAGACTGTTTCTATATAAGAATTTTGTTGGAATCTTGATTTTTTTAAAATAAATGCATTGTGAAAAAGATAAATAGCTTGAATTTAGATATTAATAAAATTCATATTAAAGTGGGGATGTAGCTCAGTAGTGGAACACATACCCAGCATGTACAAGGTTCTGGTTTTAATCTTTAAAACTGAGAAGTCATATTTAATAATAGCCATAGTATTTCTAGGAGAGCACCATAGCTCACTGGGTTCAAATGGGTCTGTGCACTACTTGCCAATGTCCACTGTGCCTGGAGCCCATCAGGTAATCACATACTTCTTCACAGAGCACATGCAGGGAGTCATTAAAACAATCCCTAGCATTTTCCTGCCTGAGGACCATCAGGAGAACACTGTAGAGGAAATTCAGGTAGAGTCAGACCAGCACAGTTAGTGGTGTATTTACTAAAGCCCTCTGGTTTGTTTCTCTGCTTCCAGGCACTGGTTGAGCTGTGTTCCTCTCTATACCTTCTATGTGACCTCATAGAGAAGTTAACCCTGAGTTTGGCATATGGCCACCGAACAGAAGGCATGAGGGTAGAGCAGAGCCATCCAAATCCCCCAATGCAAGTTACTTAGTGTTGTGCTAAGCAGGAATGAGTCAGCCCCTAGGGAGAGATTACTGAAGCAGCTCATCTGCTTCCCTTTGCTTAAACTCAAGATGAAGCTGGATTTTCCTCTTTCAGCCACACACAGAAGAATGGAAACAGGAAAAGCTTCAGAAGCAGAAAGGTAGGTACATTGGCAAAACATTAATACATGAATAATGTTCATGGAATTTTACCACTTAGGCATTACTTTGTATTAAAAAAAGATTCTTATTATAAGCCTATAGTGATTGGCAAGGTTATCCACTGCATTTGTGTGGAAGAGATGTGGACAGAGAGACGGGCTGGAAATGGTGAATGAATCATTTGGAAGTAGAAGGACCTTCTCCTGTCTGCCTCTTGTCATTACTGCTGTTGTTACTTTGAGGATAATTGTACTCCCACTGCTATCTATGCTGCTTCACAGAAAATCTAGTCAAGAGATGTTTAAATGTCACAGGACCCTGGGTTGGATCTCCAGGACTTCAAAACAACAAAACAGAAGTTTGACAGAATACATGGATTGAGCAATGCTTATATTTCAACCAAACAGCATTCTGAGGCAGGAAGAAGTGATGAGCGAAGTGGAATTTATTCCTATGTGTCATTCGCTGCTCATGGGACATTTCAGCCCATTTTTTATTTTTTATTTTTTTGTAAATGAACAAATATTTCTCAGGTACTCAACTTTCAGATAAAGAAGTTCCAAGTATTAAGAGTGTACAAACAGCACTATCTCATACATGTTGCCATGCTTGTCCATTAAGCCGTGTTTAAATACAACCTTACAAATCTGTTCAACTGTTCATTTTATTAGTCCTATTCTCTAAGTCTCATACTTGAGGGGCGGTGTTTATTTTATGTTTCATTATTTTCATATTTTGAATAAAATTCTGTTTTTAATAAGCCTGCACGCATTATTTGTCAATACCAGAAGGAGAATCTCTACAAGGTAATTAAAAAGTGAAGAAGAAGCACACTGTGCCATGAGTGTTTATATGGATGTGAAAGCTCAAAATTAGGCCCTATTTTTTGCAACTTATAAACCCTGAAGTTCACTTGTATTCAGAGTTATTATCTGAAATGGTCTTTTACTCCTTCATCTATGACCAACATTAAAATGCCCATAGAAGCTGGAAGAGGAAAATTTATGTAACTGGGGCATCCTTCATGTTGGTGGATATGTATATTCATTCTCTATGTCTGTGATATCACAGCCACTATTCTGAAAATAATATCTATCTGCAGGTAATTAAATATTTATTTAAAAATTTGTGCTGGGCATCATGGTGCACAACTTTAGTCTTAGCACTCAGCAAAGTTGCTGTGAGTTCGAAGCTAGCCTGGGACTACAGAGTGAGTTCCAGGTTAGCCTGGGATAGACTAAGACCCTATCTTGTAAAAAAAACAAAAAATATAAAGAATGATTCATATGTGATATTTTTCTATATGAGATATCTTGAGATAGATTCTACAACACTTTTATCCTATATCAGACTCCATTGTGAAATTTGAAAAAAAACTATTTGATAATTTGATAATGATCTTTTCTCAAAACAAGAAAACTACTACTACCTCTGATGTGCCTCCCTAGGTGTATGATGGGGTTTTACAACAAAAAACAGGTTGGACAGTTAGTCACTTAAGAAGGAAGAATAATCATGCATGTTATTTGTATAATAATAACAAGGAGTGATACTGTTGACTGAATTTTCTCAGGAATAAGAACTTCAGAAAAACACCCTGACATACATCACATTCTGAAAGGCAATTATAGGTAGAGAAGCTGCAGAAATCAAATGGGCTTTTTTGGGGTTGTTATCTAAACACATAATTTTAGAGTCTAATACATCCTTTGAGATTGAAAGTCATTAAGAAGTCATTTATCTACAAGAAATATCAGCAAGAAAGCAAGGAATCCAGATGGTTATAAAGTTTTATTTTAGGAAATACTCGGTGATGAAGTATATCCAATTTCAAATGAGAGTTGCAAAGAGACAGTGAAACTATTTTGTCTTAATTTAGTAAACATTTCCTTCTTAAAACCGAAGCAAAACCTCAAAGATATGAGTTTCCACAAAACTTACTTTCTAATTTGACATAAATCTAGTAAAATTTAAGAGAAATACATAATTGGTTTTGAAAAATTAAAACCAGGCTCCTCTTCCCACAGCAATGGATAAGAATATATATATGAAGAAGATGCCATGTACTTAAAACTGAAAAGTGATATGAACAATGCCATTGAGTATAAGTTTGCAAGATAGTGTTTTGACAGCCAAACATCTTTGTTGTGATAAGGGCCAGTTTGCAGTGATCAAATTTGGATAGCTTCACAAAGCAGCCTAGAGAAGTCCAGTAGTTCACTGCTATTTTTCCCACCTGAGATCAATTTATCATTCCTTTAAATAATGTATCTACATTGCTGACCACCTCTCTATTCTCTATCCTTTGGCTACTAGAAGGTTGGCACTTATCCCTGTGCTTCAGAGAAGTGAGCAAAGGCAAAAAAGAGACAAACCCCAACTTCTCAGAAGCAGTGTCTGGTTCTGAGATGGACCCATGGTTCATATTTACTCAGCAAGCTAAGGAGCCTCCATCGTGGAATTGTTACTCCCATTATCTGGGGCATCAATTTCCACTCGCTGTGAGAGATGTCCCCACTGGCCTTTGAGAAAAAAAGATGTGTCTAAAGTTTGCCTAACTCTTTATAATTCATGTACAATATGGTTTCTTTTTAAGATTTAAGTTAAGATTTGGAATTGGACTTTTGTTTCAGCAAAGCAGAAAGAGTTCTTTCAGACTTGTGACATGAGAATAGAAAATGACCAGGAAGCTTGTTTTCTTTCTTAAGTGGTTCTTAAATTTTATGTAAATACATAAAATGATGTGTGTATAATAAAGTGAAGCGGTTTAGGGGAACAAAAGGGGAACAAAAGGGACTAATGACTAATTGGAGAGGGAAGGCAACATAGAGGAGAGTGATACAGTATATATACATTCGCTCTCTCTATATATACACATATATATAGAGATTAATATACTCAACATACACTATATACTGCTTGAAAATGTCCTTATGTCGCTCAATGTGAAAGGAATTTATGTGATGAAAAAAATCTTAAAAACTACAGATTATTCTACATTATGTGAGAGCATTTGAACCACTATTTCTAGTAGAGAAGACCAACATTTGTATGATAACAAGATCTTCAATTAGTTTTTTAGGTACAAGATTTTAGACACATTTGCTTAGAAAATTGAACATTTTTCCACTACAGTGATACAAATATAGCTTTTAGAGCTGTCAGAAATGGATTCAAGGCTTTAATTTTAACTCACTAGCTGGGTAACATGAGGCAAGTTTTCTAACTAGCTTAATTTTATTTATTAATAAACTCTCACATCTGGAGGTGTTTTGTGTGATACAGGGGTCATCAGTACAAGGTTCCCAACACAGCATGTCACACCTATTGAGCATTTGATCTCAGGAGTGTTTGCTGGTATATCGATTTAATTATAAGTGTAAATATAGCCCTTTTAATACATTGAGTAAACAAGTCAAATTGAAGACATAGCAGTCAGATATATTCACTACTGAAAGAAAAGCCCCAACTTAATGTGAGTGTTGTGATAGTTAATTTTATTACCAACTTGCTTGAATCCAGATTGAACTGAGAGTTAGGCCATTGAGTAGGTATATGAGGGTGTTTCCAGGAGGGATTAACTCAGAGTTTCTTCCCCAGCAGCTGCTCAGTCCATGATGCCTCAGCAGTCACAATCTGGTACTGAATGCCAAAGGAGCTGGGCCCCAAGTTCAACAGTGTGTGGTAGGAATAACAGCAATAGGAGTACAGTGATGTAGGGCATACAGAGTTACTCCTAAAATATGGATAAATTGGGGCACCTGAGACTTCTTTCATGAAAAAAACAATTCCTGGGCCTATTTAGATTCTGGGATATTACTACCTGTAGTTGGAGTGAGTCTTCAATTAAAATAATATACAATACCTCTCACAATCACATCAGAGATTTGGCTCCTACCAGATTCTAGATACAATCAAAGTGACCATAGAGATTAACCATTACACATGGAATTTACTTCCCAGCCAAAGAAATGCAGGAACAGAGTCATTCTTATGGAATATACGGATCTCAAAATTCCCTACTTATCAGCATCCTGAAGCAGTTAGGTTGATATAATGGGGGAACAGCTTCCTAAAAATGCAGTTACAGTGCTAATTTATTATAGACACTAGGAGCAAGGTAGTCTTAGCCTGCCCCAGTGAGACTAACTACTGGCAATCATTTTTACTGGCAAGAATTTTAGTCTGACTCTAAACCTGTTTCATCAAGATGGAAGTCAGGGGCATCTCTGTTTTAATTCCTGATTTTTCCTTTAGGAGGCTACTGTGAGTCTGGCTCCTTTTCCTGACTGATCAATCAATGTCTTCCATATGCATTTCGACTGTTCATCTCAACACTTTGTCTAATTTA
The DNA here is from genome assembly GCA_004024765.1 of Zapus hudsonius. Classification (NCBI taxonomy): domain Eukaryota; kingdom Metazoa; phylum Chordata; class Mammalia; order Rodentia; family Dipodidae; genus Zapus; species Zapus hudsonius. The sequence continues at coordinate 57,416 of PVHP010004806.1, read as the reverse complement.
CATCCCCAAAGTTGTAAGAAAATCTTATCCAAGTCACCATGTGAACGCCTCCCAATCTGGGAGCTTTCTGCTTCACATTTTTTCTTAAAATAAATCTTTCTTAAATTACCTTTCTGCTTAGTGTGCACTTGTCAATTCTTTGCAAGTCACAAGACACAAACTCAGAGCCACTGTCCTGAGAGGCTCTGTTGCCCTCAAAAGTAATAACACTAGGTACACATAGCCTGGAGAGCTGGGAAAGATTCCCCAAGAAGGCAATCAATATATGGGTTGTTTCTCTAACAGCCAAAATTCATAGGTCCAGGAATCAAGAGGTGGTTTACCTCATCTTCACCCACTCCTAGAAAAATGTTTGGTTCCTTCAGCCAGGACCCTGCAACTATATGCTTTGATAGCCTATAATCTCATGGTTCCAGAGTAGTGAGTACTTTTGCCAGGAGTCACAACATAGATTCCATTGAACTGAAAGCTAAGGTTTTCCCCCTGGCTACTTTAGTCTCTTGATTTTCTTAAGTGAACAGGCTAAGAAAGGAGTTCCATTGTTAATAGATCATTGACTAGGCCTAACAAGAGAAAATTGTGTTAATCCTTCATAATAGAAAACAGAGTATTTCAGAAATGCAGGAGATCTTTTAGGGAGTGTCCTAGTGGCACCCTGTCTTATGATTAAAGTCAATGGGAAACTATATCAACCCAATCCAGGCAGGAGGATAAATGGCTCAGATCTTTCAGGAATAAAGGAGTGGGTCACCCCTAGAGGTAAAGAACTAAGACCTGAAGAATTTTGCCATGGATCCCAGTTCCAGCTCAGGGTTCTTTGTCACTAAGTGGATCTCTTAATCAGTAAACCATTGATTACCCCCCTAGGTTTAGTGCCACTATTGCACAGATGAGTACTTCTTGACTTGCTTGTCTCTTGAATATAGCATTATGTTTGGTATTCTTGTGATAACTTTCTATATTGTATATCAGTGGTTTCTGTTTTCTCCAAATATCATTGAACAATTTCCCCTGGCAGCTCATACAACACCTTAAAGTGCTACACATGATACTATCTGGGAGCTGTTTACCATTCTAGATATAGAAGGATCTCTTGGTGTTGTTTAAAGACATTTTCTGATTTCTTCAGCAGTAGGGTTTTACTACTGAGACAAGTATACAAGAGCATTGTCAGAAATCTCTCACATTTTGGGGACCTCATGAGTCTCTTTAATCAACAGGTCAGTGTGGGAAGGAACCAATAACTGGGACAGGGAGATGTAGGCCTGAGCAATTATTCTTGAGGTTAGGCTTCCTCCCATTCTATTAAAGGCCCCTCATACTAGGTGGTGCCCTCAGCTTCCTCAGTAGCTTACTGTATGAAAGCTAGGTTTTTATGGTGTAGATTCATTATTAGTTAATTTATTGTATGAGTCCCTACACCCTCTGATACCTCCCCCCACCCAATTCTTTCCATCCCCTTTTAAAGTCTCTCTGTTCACTGACAGGTTTTCTTAATGTTCATGCTTAACCTGGCTAAAAATAACATATGAGGGAGAATATGCATCGCTTGGCTCTCTGCTCTTGTGTAAGGTCACTAAGAATGATCTGCTCCAATTTCATTATGTCATTTTTTCCTTTCAGCTGCATAGAATTCCATAATGTATATGTATCCATTCATCCAGTGATACATACCTGGGTTGATTCCAATTCTTTGCTATTATGAATTGAGCTCCTCTAAACATGGTTGAGCAAATGTCTCTGCTTCAGATAGGGGCAGGGAACAAAGAGGAGGAAAACAGGGACACCTTTACAACAGGTGCTCATACAATGTATATACTGACTCATAATAAAGATATTAATTTAAAAAATAAAGAAAACAGAATGAATTAAATGTTCGTTTTATTTCCTTGTTTTCTAATATAGAAATTTATCTTTTAACTGAGATATGCAAAATAAACATTAAAAAAAAGAACTAAGACCTCTTGCCTATGAAAGAAAAAAACCCAAAGTAGGTATGGGAAGAAAGCTGAGGCCAAATGACCTGTTACAGAAGTGAGGATTATGATTGCCAATAGTTGTGTCTTATCTTAATAAGAATATGTTTGTACATATTTGCACATAGATTAAGCAGACCCAAGAGCCTTTCAAAATAGGAAATTATGTACTGTTGCATTTAATAAAAACCAGCATAGGACCATTTGTCCTTCTTATCTTCAATACAATCGAGTAAAGTTTGCTTACAATTTTATAGTTTTCATTTGTCTTTCAAAAGGAAATATTTAAATCAATAATAAAATCTGGTTGCACAGAAAGCAGACTCTGAGATGACATTTCCACTCTAACCCTTTCAAAGTTAAGAGAAATCTTGGGGACCTAGAATCCTCCTCAGGTACAAAATACAAATTTCCCCTCCCTTTCACATTTTAGATTTTAAAGGATGAACATGTTATAGTTTTCTGGGGACATATATTGACAAATTGCTGTATAAGCCATAACTTGGATTTTATACAAGTGCTATTATAGGTAATATCTGATTTATACACCTAGAAATCTATAAATTAGACTATATATTATTATCTTTGTTTTATAGATGGAAAAGACAGCAATACAGGACAGATAGGAAGTTAGTTGCTGTCCAGAGCCCAGAGACTAGTGTTTTGTAGTTCTAAGGATAATTTTTCTCACTAGGATTCAATAATAATCCCCAGGCTAATCTTCCAAGAGCCAAGCCTGTCATGTGCATAAAAATCTCACCATAACTATAAGCTGATCCTTTAGACTCTAGTAAGGACTCCTGTCCATCACCCACTGTTATACCCTTCATATCTGTGCAATAGCCCTGAAATTCACAACTCTGCTTTCTGAATTCAAACACCTTCTCTTAGCCTGTTTGGCTTGCTCTTCTCTTTTCATTCATGATGTGTTTGACTTCATGGTGTTTTTCACATTGAGCTTTATTCTGGGTGTTTGTCAGTTTCCTCTGGATGGTATTATATATTCCTAGTCTATTAAAATTATTTTTGATACCTTAGAAGAAATAGAAATTTATTTTCAGACATTTCTAAAACTAGAGTCCAAAATTTGGGCTGAAATCAAGATATTGGCAGCACCAGGCTCCAGGGACAGAATGTATTCTTTGTTTTTTTTTTCCAACTTCTGGAAACTATGTTCCTAGGCATGTGGCTCCATTGCACTTATTTCTGCCTTTGCAGCTGCCTTCTTTTGGTCTCCTTTGCAACCCACAGTTAATCCTCATGGCTTCATCGGGTTCCATGCAGGCAACCTTGCACACCTGCTTCACATGCCAATGGCCATTTTTCAAAAACAAAACTGTGTTGCAAATCCAATGACCCTCTCTTTCTAACCAATCTCCATTTCACAGAACCAGGTGGGCTACCAACTTGTTAATCCAGGGGGGATCAAAGCATTCAGGCCCCTTACTTCAAAGAGTCCGCATTCTTCCTGTTGTTCCAATGCAGACCAGCTGGCCCAATCTCAGTGGTTGTAATCTCTCAAACAATTGCAGGGCAGCAGTTTCGACCCAAAGATCTTTCTTTCTGTGCCATCTCCATCTGCTCACACCAGTCCATCTTTATGTAAAACAACCCTGCACAGGTTTCCAGGACACAGGCAGGCAGAATGCAGCAAGACTCGTACACAAACTGCTTCTGGCACAGTCCTGACAAAGTTCTTTCTCACCCTCGTAAGCCAAACCTCACAGTCCATAGTTCTCATTACATTCAGGTCTTTAAACTCTGACCAAAATGATCCAATACACTGTACTTACAGCACTGCAAGGCACCTCTTAGGACAAGCTTTCCAATCTGTCCACATTCCTTCTGCAGATGACTTCCAAAAGTCCAAAGCCACAAGATCAGGGTTCTAGCAGCAACAGATGACCCCACGTCCTGGTACCAAAACTGTTGCGGTCAGCTTTGTAGTTACTGCACAGAAAGAACCCGAGCAAAGGCGGCTTGTGGAGGAATGGGTTTATTTGGCTTACGGACTCGAGGGGAGACTCTAATCTGGCAGGGAAAACAATGACATGAGCAGAGGGCTGGACATCACCTCTGCCACAGCACTGCAAACAGTGGCAGGAAGGTGTGCCAAACACTGGCAAGGGGGAGCTGGTTTATAACCCCCATAAGCCCGCCCCAACAACACAGCTCTAGTGAGGTTCTAATTCCCGAATTGCCATCAGCTGAGGATTGATCTATCAGAACACCTTCATTTGTTTGTGGGGGACACCTGGATCAAACCATGACATGCTCTTTATAGCCATTATGGCCCAAGGCCTAACACCAAGTGTTAGTCTAAGGTTAGTTTTATAGACCTTCTTCATGGCCTCTCAATCCACACCCTAATCGATCCTCTTTATAGCTAGGCTCTTCTACCATTCTTCAAGATATGTATTTTTCAAAGAGAGACATATACTATATTTATTTCATAATTTTCTCATCCACTTAAAAATTTATTTGTGTGTTGGGGAGGTAAGTGGGGGAAACTCCTGTGCCATGGAATCTCTGTGGAGGTCAGAGGTACCTGCTCCATGTTCTTTCAGACAGTGTCTCTCCTAATGCAAAGGAATTCATACTAGCTGGCCTAGGAGATTTGTCTTCCTCTGGCTTCACTTCCCATTGTCACAGGCTCATTGGGATGACAGATACCTGTGTCTCTTTGCCTCTTGGTTTATATGGTAACTGGAACTTTGCAAGTAAACACTTATAATTGCTAAGCCATCTCCCAGACCTCTAGTCTCCTATTTGGTTAGTCTAGTACAGCTTCCAATTATTCAGTATGTTTATTGAAAATACTCTTGTTGAGAATCAATAACTGGTATCCCCATATAAACTATTACTGAACAGAGTTTGAAAATTGAATGTTGACAATAATTTATAACAATTCTTTGATATGCAAACCACACCAGGCACAAGTGGGGCTAGCCCAGTGTCCAGTGTAACTCATCACTCATCTTCACATTGAAAAATTAAGTCAATGTTATCTTTGTTTGACTCAGCATCTCACCATAATGGACAATGCAGGTATCTCATTGCTTCAATATTATTTCCTCACTCTTCACTCTTGATTTTTTTTTCTCTGCTCTAGGAAACTCTTGTTTTTATTCTTTCCAAGTTTGTTCATTGATCTGTTCCCTTTCTACACCATAGCTATATTCTGGGCTTTTCTAATTCAAAACTTCCTTTGTGTTCCAGATAATAGTCTTTAACTGCATCTTGAAGTTTCCTGCTATATGTTTATGGGCCTCTTTTCCTTTGACCCATACCCAATCTTGCTTCTACACCAGATCACTGCATCATAGAAAATATTATTGCCAATTTGTAAACTTCGTGGGGCAGAGGTGGCATCTACATTGATCCTTTCTGAGTATAAATTTAGTTATTAGCTCAAAGTTAGTAATACATAGACAAGATCAGCCTGACAACCCCTGGTTCCAACCACTGGTTCCTTCCCTCACTGAGCTGTTGACCAAAGCGAATCATGAGATTCCAACAAGACAGAATTCTGTCAAAGCTCTTGAGTGCCCTCCCCAGGCCTGAGGCAAAACCCTGTTGCTGAAGAAACCACAGAATGCCATCGATCAGCATTGAGAGACCCCTCAACGTCTAGAACGGTAGCCAGCCCCCAGAAGGCAGTTAGTGTAGTGCTGGAAGGCACTGCACAGGCTGCCAGGGGAAACTGATCAACAACAGCTGGAGTAAACAGAGACCACTGACAAGAAACACAATCTGTGGCCATGAGTAAGCTGACCACACCTCCTACTGGGAGAGAACAGCAAACCAAGAAAGGAGCACTTGTGCAATGGAGGAGCCTGGGCCAGGGGGAAACAATCAACAGCTTTCAAATTCAGCCAAATTTTCCACTTAGTGAGGGGGAGCCCTTGTCTGGAACTTGGGATTCAGAGCCATAGGCACCAGATTCTGTACTCTTGGGCTCCCAAGACAAGATGCACTATGGGAGTGATTGACGGGGAAGCTACTAAAAATAGAATCTAGGTAATCCAGAATTGAGTATATTTGTTAACCTACACTGATCTCACTCTCCGATGGAGATTGTGTTTGTATTTTTCAGGATGCAGCGAGAGAGCTGGGGCCCATCTAACCCTACCAACCGACTGTAGGCCGATAGCTGAGATCCTGGCAAGAGATGAGCCACCACAGTCATATCATGGAGGATCCATGTGGAACACCACAGAGAATGACGGGATGAACAAAGGAACCACAGCCACAGCCATTCAATCAACAAAGGATAAGCCAGTGAGACAGAAACCAACAATTTTTGACACAAAGACCCCTAAAGTCACAACATTAAAGCAGCCTTAATACTCATCCACCATGACTCATGGAACTGAGCGGAAGAGGGGGGCGAAAAGATTGTGAGAGCCGTGGTGGGGGAGACTATCCAGAGGCATGGCACCCCTCAGTAACAACATACTAAGGTCAGGAGAACCTGGCTGAATACTAGGCTATCCATTGTCCCCCATCACAAGGACTGATTCAGACGATCCATGGAGGAGGTTATCCAGCTGATTGGGCATGGGGGATGGGAGGCATTGGGGAATTGGGGATAACAACTCATTGTTTGCCCACTAAATAATGTAACTCATTATGGACAATAAAAAATAATAATACATGGACATTTGTGAATTAAACTGTAAAACTCTCATTTTCAGTAGTTCCATAATAGTGACAGCATTAAATATATTAGATCATTATAAAATGTCCATTGATTTTACAAATTTGTTTCCCATTTATTTTTTACAATCAACCTGAAATACTTATTATCTCCATCACGTCATATACATTCTAGAAACTGTTGGGTCTTTTTGCACATGTCATTTCTTTGATCACAATTGCCCCTTTACCAGCAAGTCAAGAAATGCTCATCTATGCAATTGTGGCACTAAACTAAGGAGACTTATTAATGGCTTACTGATTGACTAAGAGATCTGCTTAGTGACAAGGAACCCTTAACTGGAACTGGGATCCACAGCATAATCACAGGGGGACCAAGAACCGGGGTTCCTAAGGGAAATTCCCACTACCAGAGAGCTACAGAGAGGCTACACCCATTAGGAGGTAGCCAAAATTACAAGCTTGTCTCATTTAACCTATATTGATCTCAAGTTCCAATGGAGACTCTGTTCGCATTTTTCAGAAGGCATTGAGAGAGCCAGGGGCCACCAACAAGACATTGGATGATGGTTGACATCCTGGCAGGAGGCAAACCACACCTAGCCTTCACACAGGGCCCAAATGAAACCTCTGAGAAAGTGATGACACACACAGGAGACCAATCACCACAGCAAGTCTGATTATCCATGAAAGGTCAATGGAGATAGACACCAACGATACACAACACAACCCAGGGAAAAGGTCCAGAGATACTTAAGATCTCAATAATAAAGCATACTTAATACTCACCCACCATGTTTCAGGGAATTGAGTGGAAGAGGGGGTAGAAAGATTGTTAGAGCCATGGTGGGGGATAATATCCATATACATTGCCCCCCTTAACAAGAATACACAAAGGGGGAGACTTTATGATCCCCAATTGGAAACTGACAGAACTTCTGTTTACCAGGAACTGATTCTCATTTGGATCTAAACTGTATATGCAAACATATATATGTCATGTGTTAATGTATATGATGTAGTGATTTTTCTTTACTCAGTTGAAACTTTTAGCATCATGTCATATGTAGGAATAAAATACACTAATTCAAACTGGCTAGATATACTTCAAAAAGGCAAGAAAATAGTTTATATATCATCTGCATATCTGCTTTCTTAATCTGTATGTATGCTGAAATTTATAGCCATAAAATTAGAGCCAGACATGTCATGATTTTACTAATTTTCTATCTTTAATATTAAAAATGTATGAAAAGATTTGTAAATGTCACTGGAAATATGGAATATGGAGACCTAAAGATTAAGATTCATGAAGGTTTGTTCCAAGGACCAGAAGTCTACTATGGCTTTATATAAATTTAAGTCCACAACAGTCCGATGAAGTAAATGCTTAGTGAATTTTTGAGACATATTTGGGGAAGATATAAGAAAAAAACATGAAAGAGTCAAATATATATATATATATATATATATATATATATATATATATATATATATATATATATAATTGAAATCCATGACATTAATAGAGCTCCACACCAAAGAACAATTTTAGCTTGAACAAAAAAGAAAAATAGCTAAGGGAATCCACTACCTACTCAGAGAATAGTACAAGAATCAAATCTTTAAGAAATATTAAGGGTGAAAAATTATTCTACCAATGGGTATTTTGTCAAACTAACATAAAGAGTCAGAATAGATATTAGCTAAGACAGGGAAATTAAAGGACTGTCATTAATTTATGAAGAAGAATGTTAATTAAAACCTGAAAAGAATCTCAGAGAAATTACTTCTGTTATTTATTTCAAGAAATCTTTTGAACTGCTAATGAGAGCATTTGGATTATCTCAGGAATAATTGCCTTAGTATTTATTGTATCATATTATATATTTTAAAGTTAAGAGGAGAAATTAGTTTCAAATGAAACCCAAAAGTAATCAGTCACAAATGGGATAAAAGGGTTTAACAAAACAAAATCTGGTAAATAAAATACAGATTAATGTTAGGTCTAGGTAAATAATATAGGTGGGAAACAACTTTGGTGCTATCAAGAACACCTGGGTTCTTCAAGTATAGTGCTATGAAATTGCCCTGGCACAGTTCATCTTAATTTCTTATTAAAATATCAGGAGGTTTATACATGCATTAGAAAAAGAAAAGGAGGAGAAGGAGGAAGAAGAGGAGAAGGAGGAGGAGAAGGAGGAGGAAGAGGAGGAAGAGGAAGAAAAGAAGAAGAAGAAGAAGAAGAAGAAGAAGAAGAAGAAGAAGAAGAAGAAGAAGAAGAAGAAGAAGAAGAAGAAGAAGAAGAAGAAGAAGAAGAAGAAGAAGAAGAAGAAGAAGAAGAAGAAGAAGAAGAAGAAGAAGAAGAAGAAGAAGAAGAGGAAGAAGAAGAAATTTTGCTAAGATGCATCATTCTTTAAAGAATCCGAAAGGGTTTTTGTTGTCATGGCTATTTTACTGACAATAAGGCCAAATAAATTTGTAGAAAGCACACTGGTCTGTCCTCATCACTGCTATATATAAAGTGCCCTTTGGCTCACAAGTTCAAAAGTATCTACCAATCAGAATCTAGGCTGCCTTAGAAATCATTAGGCATTCAGAAAGGATATCAGTCCTCCCTCTCATTCTCTCCTTCAGGACTCTCATGTGATGATTACAAACTACAGAACTGGCATGTGGCCAAATGTTGCCCAAGAGAGCTACAGATGTTATTTCAAGCATTTATTTAAAACATTGAGGCTTTTGTCTGCTTGCATGTTTGTTACTTTATTGTGTGCTTCTCAAACTTGATCTTTACTGATTACAGCCCCATACTGCAGTGACAAAAAGTTAGGCGTGCCTGATGAAGAAAAGGTAATTCATGTAAAAAAGGAGGAAGAATAAGCATAGGAAAGTACTCTGGGGTAATTGTTAAAAGTAATACATAGTGGGCTGGAGACATGGCTCCGCAATTAAGGCACTTGACTGAAAAGCCTAACGATCCAGGTTTGATTCCCCAGTATTCAAGTAAAGTCAGATGCCAAAAGTGGCGCATCCTCTGGAGTTTGCTTGCAGTCGCTATAGCCCCTGGCACACCCATATTCATTCATTCATTCATTCATTCATTCATTCATTCTCTCTCTCTCCCCTTGCAAAGAAATATTTTTTAAAAATAACATATAGACCTCAAACCATCTCAAAATAAATAAGATATCAATGAAGAAAAGTGAGGCAATGCTTATCTTTTGGGGTTCTGGGTCTGGATAGATTTCTTTGATTTCCATCTATTCTCAGACCTATAAATTCTCCTATACACATATTAATATATTTTACTATGCAGCAAGCAGAAACTTTGAGAAGGTATTTCTAGGCTATTCCAAATCTTTCCCTTAAAAAAAAATCCACAATATGCTTCTTTCCTCTAGCATGAACAACAAAAATATGTTTAAATTTTTCTTGAAATAGCCACTTTTCCAGGGAGACAGTCATCTCTCATAACCTTCATTGATGGAATAACTTTTGTAAAAGATGGTTGCATAAATTTAAAATGTAGTACTTACATCTGTGATAGACATTTATTTTATTTTTTTATGTGCTAGTTCTTTATTCAAAAATTCAAACACCAACATCTCAGAACCAAATGCAAAAGCACAAAAATAAAAATAAATCATACATTATACTCTCATTGCCTGGAAGTGACCTCAATTAATACTTTGCTAGGCTTCTTTCCAGACCTTTTTTTAAAGTCTTAAATATATATTTATTGTCCATAATGAGTTACATTATTCAGTGGGCAAACACTGAGTTGTTATCCCCAATTCCCCAATGCCCCCTCCCCATCCCCAATCAGCTGGATATCCTCCTCCGTGGGCTGTCTGGATCAGTCCTTGTGGCAGGGGACCCTGGATAGCCTAGTACCCATCCCGGTCCTCCTGGCCCAAGTGTGTTGATACTGAAGGGTGCCATGCCTCTGGATAGTCTCCCCCACCATGGCTCTTACAATCTTTCCGCCCCCTCTTCCGCATAGTTCCCTGAGTGTGATAGACATTTATTGCTTCAATTTATCACATAACAATCTGCTTTACTATGTTTGCACTTATACATTCATATTTAAGACTCAGAATCCACATTTGTATGTAGAGCAAAAGGCTCTGGTAGGTGTTAAATTGTGGAAACACATGCATCATGTATAATTTGCCTCATTCACCATTTGAAAATGCACAGTTCAGTAAGAGTACTTTTGGGTGCTGACACTTGCATGGTCTAGCTCCTTGACATTTTAAGCTTCCTCCAGTCAAACTAGTCATTAAGAAAATGCTATCTGTTGAATCTCACCTTCAGACCCTGACAACAACCAATGACTTCTGTCTCTAAATTGGACTATTCTATACTTCTCGTATGAGTGGAATCATACAGCATGTCTTTGTGTGTGGCTTATTTTGTGAAGTATAATGACTTTACTATCTGCTCCTGTTGAAGCTTGTGTGAACTTTTCATGATGTCTTACCGTCCTCCGATGAATGAATATATACCAGTTTGCTTCTAGTCACTTGAGCTTCTTCCACTTTTCTTTTTTTTTTTAAAGTCTTAAATATATCTTCCACTTTTCTGATACTGTAGATGATGGTCTGAGAACATGTGGTGGTTTGATTGTCCAAACATCTGCCTGAGTCTCTGCTTTCAATTTTTTTGGTATACACTGAGAAATAGAACTGTGCAATTATATCATAATTTGTTTAAGTTTTTGGAAACTGTCATATTGTTTTCCACAGTGCTGAAACCTGTTGATATTGTCACAACAGTGAAGTGAATTACGTCCTCTGGAAGTTTTGAATCTATTTTTTAATAGAATGGCTCAGGTTGAGAATCAATGGGAGACATTATATGGCCCTAGAAATATGTACTTATTGAATATATCATTGATTTCACAAGAGTTATGAAGATATTTATTAATGTGCTAATTTCTCTTAACACAGATGATATTTTTAGCTCAACCTTTATCTATTCATAGACATATATTGCTCAAAATATATATGTCCCATGTTTTTATTTTGACACTGTGAAAATGAAATCTATGAGAGATTGAGAAAGTATTTCCTTGATTTAGTGCAGGTGTATCAAAATGGGAACAAAGACAGAAAGATCTTGTCTTGAGTGAATTCTCTAAACCAGACTTTGCCATGAAGTTCTCTGGGAATGTGAATTTATCATGAAGTACACCCACTTGAGACCATGAGAGGAAGGGAGCAAGGAAAACAGAAAGGGAGGTGATCCCAGTACAAGTAGGAGTACAAGGTTGTGCAGCAGGAAATCCACAGGGAGACATTTTGGTTCAGTATTTTAAAATAATTAATTATATATACACATAATTAGGTTTCATTTTTTTGCAAGTAGATTTGTTTTTGTGTCCCTTCCCCCTTTTCCTCCAGCTTCCTTTCCCCACTGTACCTCAGCTACTCTCATCTCCCTCAATGGGGTCAGTTGTCAGAGTTGTCTTTATCAGGCAGAAAGAGGTTGAACCATTTAGCTGCTATCCCTCAGTTGGGCTCAGACAGTCACAGTGTTCCCACACAGGCAGATACACTAGTCACGTTCTGGCAGCCAATCCAAGCTCATGTGTATTAATTGCTAGGAATAGAAACATGGGAATAAGCAGAAGATGTACCAGGGTCTCAGGGGATATGGAACAATTCTGATAGAAGACATAAAATAGCCAGCTAGGGTTCATGCTGGATGGGTATAGAGTAGTATCAGCCATTTACTATAAATAAAATGAAGAAATAACTTTGTATCAAAACTTTATTAAACAAAAATGCACCATTGGAATAACATTTCTATAAAAAAATGAATGTGAGACTGTTCTACAGTGATTACAAAAACCCCCATTTCCTCGTGTATAGTATACAAGATTGCGTGTAGAAACAGTCATTGCTTTAAACTGTAAGCAAGATCCCTTTCTCATAGAACAAGATTTACACTTAAATATTGCAATCACTAGTCTAATTTGGTTAACAATGCTAGAGTCTGACAATTCCAAGAAACTCTTTGTAAGCTCAAAGTACCTTTTTATTAAAAAAAAGGTATTTTGTAATAACAAAAAATTTCTTTTTCCACTAAGGCTAGTTAAAGCTGTAGTATACCCATTTCTACTAAATAAACTTATCACTACCACACTAACAATTTGCTTTGCAAAGCCCTTTGAGAGAATGAATAGCACGGATCTGTAAAATGCTATCCAAATTCTTCTAGGTTTGTTGTTATCTTCTTTGAACAGCCCAAGAAAGGGAGAAGGTTGCACGGATGGAACTTCAGGAAAGGCTTTGCCTGGACTGGACATTTTCTCTTACTCAGCAATAAACAGCTCACTTCCAAAGCGGTCCCTCGGAGCCGTGGAACACTGCAGCTTTAACAGCCATGCCTAGATTCCAACCAGATCTCCCTTTGTATCATAAATTATCCAAAAAGAAGCCACTCTAAATAATAAATTAAATATTACTTATAAAAAGTACACCCACATACCCACCCGCCCTTCCCCCAAATGAGCTGACAATTCACAAAGTTCAGAACTGTCAGGTTTACCCCTACAATAATAAAAAAACACATTTCTCTTCTTCTCCAACATCCTTTCTTGCATCTGAAAACACACATTAAACACACAGTGAGGTCCCTTGGCCCATGACTCTGTGTTTATGACATTTGTACAGTTTTGCTATTGTTCTCTTACCAACAAAAAAAATCACAGGATGACAACTGACAAAGGCTCTCTACCGAGAGCAAGAGAAAACACCCTTCAGAGTGCAATTGGAAGTCAACAAGTAAATGTTATTCAATGGTGACAGGGGGAGTCCAGGTCAGAAGTTCTACTTATTTGATGCAAAGAACATGGCATTTGGTCTCCTATCTAACATCAATGACCAAGAAATCATAGCATTTCCTTTCAGAATCAAATCTTTTTGGAAGCAGAGTTTGAAACAGCAAATTCCAATCTGAGGCATGGGTATGCATATTTTTTCAATGGGGTGTGATGTCATACAAAATATCTATGATTTTTAAAATTATTTGAATTATTGTAATATAATGGCCTCAGGTAGAAAGCCTTTTCTGTGTGATCAAATTTCTGAAAGTCATTAGATGAATACAACTTTGAGGACAATGTTGTTTTGAATATGATTTTAGAAACCTATCTTTTTGAGTGTGATTGCTTCTGTAGTAGCTCTTTGATGTCCTGTGCTCTGTATTCATATAATAATAAGCAGAACAGGAAACTAAGCATTGGCCCTGGGGATAATCTGTGGTTGCATGAAGACGGGAGGAAGAACACGTCTTTACTTCTAGTTTAAGGTTAATATGGTTTTGTTTCCTTTACATCTATGTAAGGCTTGGAAACATGTCCCCATTCCTATTGCTCTTTTACTGGAAAAGAACATGCCAAGAACACTAGAGCTCTGGGTTTGGGGAAAAAAGTGTATGTCACATGATAATGTAACCTTTTAAGAGATCTTTTACAGTTCAGCTCCCATTTCTGAGACCATCTACTCCACTTGCAAGTGCCTCTAAGATTCAATCAAAGCTAATGGAAGATTTCAAAGAATGGGAAAGTTTCAGTGAACATAAACACAAACTCTGAGGGCTTCCCAGGAAGACCTGCAATGGTTTACTGGGAAATCCAAGCTTTCCTTTCAGAATGCTCTCTGGAATATCATTCTAACTATAGATAACTCTCCCCTTCACAGCTACCAGTAAGGCAGGGAACACACAATCTTTATTTTCAAGAAACAAATTAGTTCTACCTAAATTTGTCTAACTTTGGAAAGAAAGCCTTAATAAATCCATGTCTTATAGCACTGGCTTGGGATTTCTTTTTCGAGGTTTTCCAATTGAGTGTGCATTTTATAATACCCAAATGTAAAGGTATATTATTTAAATATTCTAGAAGCTTGTGAGTCTGTTGTTCAAAGGGGCTGCTATAACCAGTTTCCCACTGAATGGGAATCGCTAAGAAATATTTAGATTTTCACCACATATTATTTATATAGTCTGTGCACGTCTTGAGCCATCTTCATTTTTGTGAGTTTAACAAATGCAGAAATTTCTAGAAAAATGAAAATAGCTTTCTTATCAGAATTAAATACATAGAAAAACACCAAACTTTTTCTGCATCAGGCTCTTTTCCGTGCATTTTCAGCACAGTGTTGGAAGAGCTGAATATGCCCTGCCAAGTTTGATTTTCTTCTTTCTCAGGGAGAAATGACTCCTGCCGGCAGAGCTGCGGGCTGCTTGTCAAGCTTTGCCTTAGAGGAGTCAGAGAGATTTATGAGCTTACGGGGTCTGCTATGCCATGAACGAGACTCACAGAAGAAGCAAAATAGAAGCTACCTCACATGATTTTTTGTTCCTTGTCAGGAGATCAGGAGACCAGGGGATTTTAAAAGTTCCCTGATACCTGGTCAGGTTCTTTGTACACAGGTGAAGCACAGAGAGGTTAGGGAGCAAGTGCTGTACAGAAGCCATGCTGACCTCATGGCACATTGAATCACCAGGTAAATGACACTGGGGCTTCTGAGCATATTTAAATGGATTCTGCTGTACATGCAAGAGATGACAGTGTGGCTTGTTAGCATTTCCAATTGCTAAAAGACATTGTTGGATTTGTTTAATGAAAGTTTCAAAAGCAGGTAGAGAAAGTATAGCTGCCAATTCATGACAAACATAACGTATACTTTTACAAATCTTTTAAAAAGTATACTTCTAAAATATTGACTGACGGGAGCATTCTGAAATTCTGTGGAGATGCAGGTTGTTTGGATTGCCAAAAGACTTTCCACAAAAGAGATTTTAGTTACAATTCGGCCCCTGAATTCTGATCTTTGTAGCACATCTCATACTTAGTGCTTGGGATGATGCTAGTGAGCACCAAATGTTCCTTGTTTGAGTGTCATAAAAAGGAGACCATATTCTAGTAGGTTGAGAACATTAGGCTGGCTTAATAAGGATTTAACATTGCAGTGATGGGTTAAGTCTGAAAGATTCAATACTGTGTAAGGAAATGCTGTATTTCAGATCAGGGCAGGACATCTGCCTAAGGGATCAGATATTGAACAAAAGTATCCTGTCTCATCAAATAACATCACATTGCTTTTTGAAAGGACTTCCAGAGAGTCTTGGTAAATGGAAGAAGCACTCTTGTTGAAGGAACTGTTTTACAAAGGACCGGACCTTCTAATGAACCATTTGAACAAGCCCTCTCTTTGACATCAGATTTGCTTCCTGACATAAAACTGTAAAAAAATAATCTGAATTATTACTTCTGTTACAGTGCCATTTTGCTCAAAATATTTCATTCAGGGATTCATATATAATTACCCACCTAATAAAAGGAGCTATTAGGTTGTAAAGATCCTATCCTTGCCATGCTCTTTTAAAATTATGACCTATTCAAGCTTGAAATCAAAGGCAGAGTGGAAAGGAATAATTCAGCTGAAACTCTTTCATTGGGCTTTCAAGTCACCTAACTGATAAATATGCAAACTAGCTCCCTTTTGGTGACTTGGCTGCATAAATAGGGATTAACTCCAAATACAGCTGAAAATTCATAAACTAAAAGGGTGCACACAAAATGTCCTTAATTTCAGCTAGTTCCAAGCTGTGGGAATCATGGTATTAGAAGTGTAAAATTCTAGACCACAGTATAATATGCTGCTGTGAAAATATCTATTGGAGTTATGGTGTGTCAGGTGTGATGTGGCACCCATCCCTCTGCAGGTCCTGGACTTGGGCAGAAGCATGACATGAAAGGTTCCCTGGGCCCTAGAGCCAGGGAGTCAACATTGGTCAGTGTTGTCACAGAGCTCACTGAAGATGCCTGCGGTGGAAGTGGCCTCACTCAAGAAGTATTCTTGGGAACATCTTTCATGTTCCTTTTCCAGAGCCTGTCCTCAGAAAGTCATCTAATTTTACAGAGGACTATAGGGAACTACAGGGTATATGGAGGTGCCCTCCTTACCTAAGGCTAGTTGCTCAGGAGAAATCAGGGAGGACATGGAGGGATGCGGGAGCTCCCCTGGCTGAACTCCTGAACAAGCTGCTTTGACATGTCATCACAGTGTGGGATGGCACAGTAGCCACCCAAATTGACATTTGTCCTATTACAAACCTAAGCAGATAATCACCATGTGTCTGAGAAGACTGCAGATTGTACCCTCGTTATGGTCGCATGCTGCTGTTGGCAGGATGCCACCAACTTGCAGATCTTTGTGTTTCTGTAATCCTGACATAGATGTTCACCAGAGGATTTACAAATTCTTTCCCCAAATTTTCAACATTTACAGCCACTTTCTAATACCTGCCACTTGTGCGAGATGAATGAATTATAAATTCATAAACAGATGAGTGAGTTATAAACATAAGCATTCACTGTGTTTTGTATGTTTTACTTTAAATACTTTTTGTGCTGTTAGGAAAACATCCAATCCTTCAGTGCTGTGGAACGAAAGTTTTCCCATGGGTGTTTTGCATTCAAAAGATAAAAACAATGGTGAGCTTGCACTGCTCTGCCATGGGATGGCTCAGACTTGGAAAATGCACTTGCATTTCATAAGACTGGGCCTACACATAAAAAAAGAGAAAAAACTGGCCTTGATGAAAGAAAGCAATGACCTCAGTTATGACAGGATGACGGCTGCAGTGCAGGACCCTGGACTGTTCCAACAACTGCAGCCGAGACATTGCATTGAAGACACATCTTTGCTTTTTGTGGAGGGACCTCACAGGCATCATGTTACAATCCCTGATTCCTAGGAAGGATGGGATGCTTATTCCTTCTGAACTTCTCCAGATCTTCTGTAACTGAGTGGTCCTGATGCTTGACCTGTACACCAGTTAGAGTTCTTGGACACAGGTGTTGCTGTGTATGGTTAATTGGTATGCTGCAAAGTTCATGGAAAATTCACCTCATCTTTCGGCAAAACGTGTTAAAAAGCTGAGCCCGTGATGGCGTTGAGCTGCTTCATTAGCCCTTCCAAACTTGCCATCTGTTCACTCAAATCATCCTGTTCATACACCTATCGAGAGAATGAGAGCAGAGTCAGTACTGAGTATGGCTAGGTTCCTTTCATGAAGGTTGGGGACATAATGTCCTGGGTACCCCAAAGTATGTGACCTGTAGGAACTACTGGAAAGAACGGAGATGGTGATGTATTATCACATAGTTTCCTGGACTCCATCCCCTTCATACAGAAAACACTTCACAGCCAAAAATATCTTGTTTTCAAATGGATTCTATCAATCACTGTCTTTGCACAGCTCGTACTTCACTGGTGTACAGTATTCCCAATCTACAAAGTCACGCTCATCGTATCCACTTCATAGACTATTCTGAAAATTCTGTGATTCAGATTACCTTCCCCACTTCTATATTTTCTTTAATATTTATTTTGTACTCTTAATATTATATCTTTTTGCTATCACTCTTTTTTCCTTAGAAACAAAATTTTCAGTGTCTTTATTATATGAAGGGATACTGGAAAAGTAGACAACAGGGAACATATGAATACGATCCAAGACGTTCTATTGATAAATACAAAGAAACAGAACTGGTTCTTAAATATGCCAGATTAGTTTCCATTTTATTTTTTATTTTGTTTTGCTGTTTGCTATTTTGATTATTTTTGAAAAAGGGTCTTGAGTCAACTTTACATGTAAATTTTGGATGCAAGGCAGTATTCCTTAGAAAATTAGCCACAATGTGTAAATTTAAGAGTTTGACCTAATTTTAGAGATAGCCACAAATCAGGAGATTAAACTCATATTGAATTAAATTGCTATATTCTGACAAAAGAGCATTATATTTTTTAAAATTTGAATATTTAAAGAATTTTAAGTAGCAATGCCTGTCTAGTAAACATTCACATGTATGTATGTATGCTTATTAGTAACCTTATTATTTATGTTACTAAATTTCTTTATTGTTGACAGTGATGAAAACAAAAAATCAAGAAAAGTATGTAAATCAACACAGGATAATCCAGTGAGACAGAAATGAACGATTTTTGACACAAAAACCCCTAAACTCGCAACAGTAAGGCAGCCTTAATACTCACCCACTACGACTCAGGGAACTGAGCGGAAGAGGGGGCGAAAAGATTGTGAGAGCCGTGGTGGGGGAGACTGTCCGGAGGCATGAAATCCATCAGTAACAACACACTTGGGCCAGGAAGACCGGGCTGAGTACTAGGATATACAGGATCCCTTGCCACAAGGACTAATACAGACAGCCCACGAAGGAGGATATACAACTGATCAGGGATGGGGAGGGGGGGGAAATTCGGGAATTCGGGATAACAACGCATTGTTTGCCCACTAAATAATGTAACTCAGGGCTGGAGAGATGGCTCAGCGGTTAAGGCATTTACCTTCAGTGCCTAAGGCTACAGGTTCAATTCCCCAGTACCCACATAAGCCAGACCCACAAGGTGGTGGCCCTGGTTCTCTCTCTTTCTCTCTCTGCTTGAAAATGAATAAATAAAATATTTTAAAAAATAATGTAACTCATTATGGACAATAAAAAATTTTTTAAAATAAAAAAATAAAATCTTTGAGCAATAAGATTTCCAAAAAAATATTTTTCATTGAAAGAAATTGTTGGTTGCAAGGCTTACAAAAGACATGTGGCTGATGTCTTCTTTGATATTACTACAATGTTATTGTTATAATATTTGCAAACTTTTTATAAATCTATTTGTTCATTGAAAAAAATCTAGTTCATAGTGACAAATTCTCATTTCGCAATCTATGGTTGAAAAGGTTCCATATGTAATAAAACAAAATTCTAATCTATTATTTATAAATGTTTTCCTCTTTTTGTTCCATGATATTCAAGGTATCTGATATATTACTTCTTCAGTCTTTTTAAAAGTATTTTCTTTGGACAGCTACTCCGAAGCACATTATAGTTTTCCAAACAGCTGCTTTTAGGCAACATCTTTGTGAATCTCTTTCACAACTCATTTTTGTATAAAAGTTTTTTTTTAATTTTTCTCTCAAATTTTTCAATTATTTCTTTTACCATTGATTTTTTTCTGAGTTTTCTAATTTAATCTCTTCCAGCTTCTCCCCTTAGAATAGAACATTTCCCATTCTTAACTAATGAAACATCCCTTTTTTATTTTTCAAATATGCCATTCCTTCATCTTCTCAATCTTTTTCTTTCATTTCTTCATTTTGCATTTTCTTCCTAATTCTATGTTTCAAAAGCTATTTTATGAATATAGAAGAAATATCATTGATAACATCAGAAAATCCTCAGAACACAGCTTTTGGTTAATTTATAGGGTTTTTACCAAAAAATGCAAAATAACTTCATCCTTTTGGAAAAAATATATGTAATATGTTTACACATCACATATATGTGTGGACATATGACTGTATAAAATGACATACTCCATAGCTCATATGGTTATATTTCTTAAATCGCTTTTAAACATCAACACTATTTACAATTCTTTTCCCTCAGGTTTTTCTTTCTGCATCCTAGTGTCGGTCAGCAGTGAAAACCACTGCTTGTACTGATGGTGTGTGCCATGCTTTGAACCTCATGGCATACTTAGTCCTTGAAACAGCGTGACTGAATGACAGGTCTTACACTAGCTGGATCCTCTGCTGATTTGTGGCTCTCCTCAGTTACTTCAGGGGCTGTTGGCACAGACACGGGAAGCAAAGGGGATCTTGCTTTTCCTGCCAACCCAAGAGATGCTGTTTTCACATGAGTCTTTGGAAGAGTAGGTCCTGGAATGGAAAACACAGAGCCATGAAGGTAATGTATGAACCATCCAAGAAATAACCTCTTACACATACATCAAATCCAGTATGTTGGCACTGACTTTAGGATGCTGCTCATTCTACAGTGTGGAGATTAATTCCTATCGGTGGATTTTATTTCTACTAAACACAAAACAGATTGTGATTAGGCCTCCACTGACAAAACTTCACCAGTCATATGGGATTTCAACTGGGTTCCAGATCATGCAAGCACCATTGGCTGTTCATCACACCCCATAAAGTGTCAGGAGAGCACACTTCCTGCCAGATTCTGCTTTGGACCAGAGAGCCCGTACAATAACACCTAAATAAGTCATAAACTGTTCCTACTTGGGAAGTTCCTTGACTTTCAAAACCCTCCTTGATTTGTTTTCCAACTGTAAAATGGTAATGATGATCGTAATTTGTTAAGGTTAAGTGAAATTACATGTTATTTAAAGCAACCGGTAATTAGTGAGTTGTTCAAACAAAACTAGTTATTATTAATACTTAATCTCTAAAACAATCCTATGTGCACTTATTTCAAGTTCATACACAAGCACGTAACATTGGAGCAAAAGTAAATAATTTTCTCAAGTCCACACTGTTGGAAAAGGGCAAGTAAAGGGTTTCAGGGACTTAATAGCTTACTCCAATGAACAAATTCATGTGTTCATTTGATTTACTGTCCACATAAGCTTTTGCTAGAAGTCATGTAAGTGAACATGAAATCAGGTTCATAGACCATGTTTAACTTGAGGGATGAAACTATTCACAATGCCATCTTCTCTTATGCCTGAGTTGTAGTCAAAAGGGAAAATAAAACTTTAACTCTAGCATTGATTTACTTTTTGTTCATTTCAAACTAGGGTTTCACTCTAGCCCAGGCTGTCCTGGAACTCACTCTGTAGCTCCAGGCTGGCCTGGAACTCTAATTGATCTTCCTATCTCTGTCTCCTGAGTGCTGGGATTAAAAGCAAGCATCATCGTGCTTAGGTTGATTTACTTTTTTTTACTATTACATTGTTATTTAAATATATAAACATAAAACTTGCCATAATATTCTTATCTTGTAGTTCTGATGGTATACTATAAAACCTAATATCCAATTACAATTTGAGTTATTCATGAATGTAATGAGAGGTTGGTAAGGTAAAGCAAAATTACCATACTTTGTTTATTAAGAATTATTTTGATTTGTCATTTATGGTCAGTTTTTAATGTCAATATTCTCTTATCAAATGATACATAAGCGTACATTTGTACATAAATTATCATGTAAGCTTGTTCTCACTGGATATGAAGAACACATTTAGGAATTCCATTTATTTCTCTTTTTTGCTTTAGCTTCTGACTGTAAGTACAGCATTCCTGGTGTGATAGTAGTTACAAATGCAGACACTAAAAGCCTGACAGAGACGATCTGCCAATTGATCCTCTAGGTGGTCCAGCATGTGTAATGTGTACTCGTAGTGTATTTTATTTTATTGTATTCAGATAGGATGTAGTTAGTAGTATAGTGCTCACCTAGTATTCACAAGAACCTTGGTTTAGCAGCAGAAAGGAAGTTTTACATATATATATATATATATATATATATATATATATATATATATATATGCTTTTAAGTATATAAATATGCTTTTATTATTTTTTAAAATATTTTACTTATTCATTTTCAAGCAGAGAGAGAGAGAGAAAGAGAGAAGGAGAGAGAGAGAAACAGAGCCACCACCTTATGGGTCTGGCTTATGTGGGTCCTGGGAAATTAAACCTGGGGCCTTAGGCATTGGAGGCAATTGCCTTAACCACTGAGCAATCTCTCCGGCCCAATATATGCTTTTATTATTAATATATGCTTTTATTTTAAAAAAATAAATTGTATTACCATACAATTTTTTAAAACCCCCACAAAGTTTAAAAGTTCAAAAAAGAAACCTAGCATGCTGGTGCATGTCTGTAATCCTAGTACTTGAGAGGCTGAGGCAAGAGAATCATGAATTCAAGGCCAGCCTGGGCTGCACACCAAAGGAAGACTTTGTCTAAAACAGGCAAACAAATCAACAACAATAAAGGAAAGCAATCCCAAAGAGCAAAACCTAGGCAACACTGTCAAAAACAAAGTTTAGCAAAGAGTACTATTGAACCTTGAGACTGTATTTATTGAAAAATTATTTAAGTAATTGACTGAACTGTATGAATGTTCTAGAAAACCCATAGGATATGCACAGTTGTGTTTAGTTTTGTTGTAACAAAAGATATCCTCCTCATATCTTCCAGGAGCACCTCTTATTCCTCCTTAACTTTCCTCTATTTATACTGGTTTAGGCATATTTATCTATTTTTGACCTGGACTTCCTTCATGAAGAAATATGCTTACTTTTTTCTAATGTTTAGACTATTTAAAAAATGTTTTAAAAGACCTGAACTACTTCTGAAAATTTTAACCAAACATATGCACCAAACATGTCTACCACATGCAACAAAGCAAAACTGCTATAATATAGGCATCTACAGAGAAAAAGGAACATTGTATAACAAAGAAAGTAAATGGCATTCATATAGCTTATCATGAAGGAAATTGGAGGAGGGCCATTGCTTGTTTTGTTCTAGAAAGTACATAGCAAGAAAATTCTTTTAGCATTTACTAGACTTATGCAGATAATCTTTAATATTTACATTTATTATAAAAGTTTTGGAGTTTTGAGTACAGAGAAAGGGAAAGATTAGGCATGGCCTTCCAATATCATTGTAGAAATGTATTCTTAAATTTTTCTGCCTAGGACCTCTAAAATTTGGGCAGATGTTCAGTGTATTACACTACATTTATAATATAAAATATTATAGTTTTCCATACTCATTATTGCAGCAAAAACCAGGTGCTCATAGAGCTCCCTTCATCCAAGCTCATTACAAAGATCACAGTGGAACTAATTTCTTCTAGTGAGGAGGCATCACATACTCATCCAGTTACAATATTCCAAATGTACATGATCCTGTGAACCTTGCACAAGGGATCTCAGATGTGGTCTTGGCTTGTGACCACATCAAACACATAGAGTGTGTAAATCTCAGTGGGCCTCCTTTTCTGAAGTCAATTCACAGCAGTACAACACTGAGAATACCGAGGACTCGAAACACCTGGATCCTATCCAGTGACCTTCCCTTTCTTTTTGTTGGAGAGAACGCTGATCCCAGGAGACCAAGAGACCAAGGTGGAAGTAATTTCAGTAAAATTCTATGGAGGCAAAGAATAGAGCAGTCTCCAGGTTCATTATCGACAGGATTTTACTACTGATAATGGTATTCAATATTTTTCTTTCCATATCCTGAAAGTTAAGCATATAATAAAAAGTTCCTATGAGACATTTATTAACAACCAATTATACAACATTGGTGTCAAAATTGCTCTTTAGAAAAGAAGTAATGTTGTAAAACAAAGGTTTCCATAAAAGCATTCTGTGTCGGGAAGCTGACCCAATTCACTTGGTGTACATTAATTCTACCCCATCTTCTGTCTCTATTTGTACAGGTTCAACATTTTACTTTGTGAGCCTCAGGTATTAAATACCTCACACTAGGTATATTGATACCTAACACTAGGAGCCGGCGTCCCTTCAACCTCAGAATGGTGTACTCAGTATCCTTAAGTCAAGCACTTAAAGCTCACTGTGTACAACTCTTTTCTTGTGAATTTTTTTTATTCTTCCATGGGACATCAAAGTCATGACTAATTCCTCATCTTGAACTTGATACTTAACTAGCCCCATTCTCCAAGGGCAAAATTCTGACTCCATCGTCTACAGCATTCAAACCAAACAAACATCTTTATATAAAATAACCAAGCTTGTGACATTTTGAAGTGAACAAGCAAGGAGTGCCATCTTCTGGCATTGATATTAGAGTGAGACCAGGGGACTTGTCACTGATGCCTCTCACCTGCTGATGGGTTGCTACTGTTGTGAGACCAATTTTTTTTTCTGGAATCTATTCCTCCATGTTGAACTTTCTAGGTTGTAATTGCAGATAGGGCTTGTTTTAGGACATCATTTGGCCTTTTCTGAATTGCTCTCCTAAACCGACTTAAGAGAAAGGTTCTCCCACATTTGGCTTTACCCATCCAGGTGTGCTCCTTCTCTTCTGTGCCTCAGTTTACTTTGTTATATCAAAGAAAGCTGTAGGCTACTTTCCAAAGCACTTAAGGCAACAGTAGTAATTAGAAAAAAAGTACTATGTCTGTATCTTAAAGTCCTATTCCTCGATGCTAAGAAATTGGAAAAGTCTTCTCAACTTTTCCTAAATTTGTAGCTCTAAGTTGCAGCCTGCAGGGAATATCTATAAAGATATTATCTATAAATTATCTATAAAGATATATATATATATATATATATATATATATATATATATATATATATATATATATATATATCTTTATAGATAATTGAGTTAAACATGAACAGTTTCAATGCAACTTCTATGAATTTTATCAAAACGAAATATCAAAGCAAAATAAGAGGAAAGATAAAGCTCAAAAGAAATCTTTAAATGGCTCTAAGTGTCTGCTGCAACTTAAACATAATTATAAGGTGACAGTCAACATCTTCATAGTTTTCTTACAAATACGAGAAATGACTTTCAGAATGGGATGAAGAAAAGTCGTTTCATTTTTGGAGGAAGAGATGTGCACAGCTAAGGTAGACAGCACACACTACTTGGCCAAGAAGAAACCGGAGAAATGTCCCATGTGCTTCACTCATTCTTGGAACAATAGGGAATTCTCAGACCTGAACACCAAAATGGTATATGCAACAAAGGAATTTTGTTTCCTTGTATTATTTTCCAATGACAGAAAAATGTGTCATCTATACAAAAGTTCCATGTCAACCACAGGTGCTCAAATATGCCAATCTTGAAGAGGAATACTAGCCTAGAACTTGGGTGGCATGAACTTATATAGTTAGTAACTGTATTTGCTTTCTTAAGCTGTAACAAATACTTGAGAAAATCAGCACATAAGGAAGAAAACAATGGTTCATGGTTTCAGATGTCTGTGAACATGAGTGCTTTTGGAGCCATGATTTGGCAGCATGTGGTGGAAGTGTGTGGCAGAAAAACCTGCTCACCACATAGCAACCAGAAAGCCAAGAGGGAGACAGGAAAATGCCCAGTGGTTCAATATGACCTTCAAGGCCATGCCCTCAAAGTGACTCCACTTCACTTCCTCTGCTGAGGTTTCTCCTCTTAAATGCTTCATCAACTTCTAGTATTGTCACAGACAGGCAACTCAGCATTTTAAACAGGCTTTTGAGGGACACTTATCCAGTTCAATAGTTTAATTTGTTTGGAAATTGATTTCTTCATATCAATCAAGTTTAAACCATTTTATTCAAAAGGCACTGGCCATAAAAATGTTCAAGTAAGGCGATTACAGCTGTTCTGCCTGCATTTCCTTTGTATTTCTGTTTCTATCTTCAACACATAGGAAGAATTAGTTGTGTGTGGTGACACACAACCTATAATTGTAGCATTTGGGAGGCTAAGGCAGGAGGATCACTGTCCATGCCAGGCCAAGGCCTCCCTGAGCCATATATGTAGTGACTTCAAGTCCAGTCTGGGCTACAAAACAGGAGATCCTGTCTCAACCCCCTTCCCCCAGGAAAAATATGACGTAGGAAAAATTTGTTAACCCATTTATTATGTGTGTATACAAAAATCTAACCAATTTAATGCTTCTCATAAATGACAATTGGTTTTTAAAATAGTACATTTCATAGAAAAAAAGTTCATATTTTTTTCTTAAAGCAATCAGTAAAAAGCCAGAAAAACACTGAAGGCTGTTTTGCACTTTTTTTTCAAACTGTAAATGATTTAAGTGAAACCAGGCAGTATTAAATTTCTATGTGTCTTAATGATCCATGGAAAATTGAAAAAATAAAATAAGTTTACAAATACTTCAGTTGAACACCACTGCAGAATGCCCTGTGCCTGGGGTGCATATTGGAGAAGGGCTTCAGGTGACCCTTTGATGCAATCCTGGGAGCTGATTTGTTTAGTAAATGCTTTCACAGGGATATACAACTAATTAAATGAACATATCTTTGGGTTTAATGTTGCCTCCTCAGCAGGACCCACTAAGAAGGAAATAGAAATGGTGCTTCAGTTTGGAAATGGGGCAGCAATATGCATCAGAAGAATGCCCTCAGCGGGACTTTACTGTTTTAAGCTTTATTTTCACAGTACAGTTATTAAACATCTCATTTGCTCATTAGGTACATAATATATGACTTCCAGGTGCAGGCTTGCTTGCATCTCCCTGTACACGTTTCTCTCTAGGTAACTCTTTTTCTCTTTTTAAAAACTTAGTGAGAAACATCAGCCAAGGCTGCAGTAGGGATGCAGGAAGAAGCCACATTTGGGGCAGATCAGAGCCAGTGAGAAGCATGGTTTATACTTTCAATATTAGCTTTCATAACCTTGGCTATTTTTCCCAATATTCAACTTCATCTCTCATTCCTTCACTTTTAGGAATAAAATTTCAGTGGCTTCATCTTGAAGGAGGCTGGATTCACATTTCTATTTAATCTCATAAATGTTCTATAATGCCAAAGGAAATGATTATTCACAGAGTCGTTTCCAGGAGACAACGTATTATACTGATACACATTTATTATTAAGTAATTAGTCTGTGCTCAGGTTATCTTGGGGAACATAAAACTGTAAAGCCATTTGCATTTCTCATATGGGAAGACCTTTTGTGGCTGTGGAAGAAATATGAAATATGTATTGGAATCACTTTGCATAATATGCCTTACTAGTTTATAATCACAAAAACTGAACAAAAAGTGAGTATTGACAATTATCCATATACAACATTCCCAGGCATTCCTCGTGATTGATCTGATTTCCAAAATATATATCTTGAAACCAGTCCACAATGCTCAAGAGAGTGGATTTTATTTTGAAGTGATCCATACTCTAGTGTCACTTGTAATAAGAAAACCTTTGTTCTCTTCTCCTAAACTTCCTATTTCTCCTCAGAGATATGAAAAGTAGCCTCTCAACTCACTGGGGATATGCTGACCAGGTGCCTGTCAACCCTTTCCTATTCTCCCTAACAGGAGGAGCTACTTTTAGTTACAAGTGTAGCGTATGGTGAAAAGTGAGAGGGTAAGAGCAATGTACTCTTCAAGTTCTTGTTGATTTTCCATGTGTATGCATGTTAGGCATGCACATGTGTGTGCATGCATGTTCACTTGTGTGGGGACACATTTCCATGTGCACACACATATCCATGTATGTGGAGGACAAAGGTGGACATTAGGTGCCTGGCTTAGTCACTTTCAACCCTCGTTTTGAAGAAGAGTCTTCCACTGAACCTAATGCTTACCAAATCAGCTAGCTTAGCTAACCTGTAGCCTTGGGGGTCCTCCTGTCTGCACTCCACTCCCCAGTGCTGGGATTATGTGGACACTGGAGATCCAAACTCAGGTTCTCATGCTTGCCTGGCAGAGACTTTATCACTGGGTCACCTTCCCACTACTCAATCAGCTCTTCTATGCATTGTGGACTGAAATGCCCTAAGACTGATTCCACAATGTGTATGTTGTTAATTAAGTCACTCATGAAGAATGCCGGTGAATGTTATATATGGGTAAATGTAGCTATTCAATTATTGCTCAATTTTTTGAGAACATAAATATTTCAATTTACAGTGTTCAGCATCGAAAACTTCAAATTCTCTGGCTTTGAACTTTGTGCAGTTTGCAATGGTTAAGCAAACATGGAAGGCCTCAATCCAGCAGAACAAATCAGGTCTCTATTTGTTACAGGTCACAGATGCTGTGGAATCCAGACATCATTTAGTTAGCGAAGGGGAAAAGCTTCCCATCTATGCTTACTGAGTTCTTCCAAAGGTCATGGTTTGCTGAGATCCTTGATTCCCACCTGGTTATCAGCATCTTGTCTCTATTATTTCCATGTACTGAAACCCAGAGAAAAAGGGGGAACATTCTAGACATCATAGCTCCCTTCTACAGGCACACAAGCTTCAACAAAACTTCCTTTTCTACCTTTATTTTTAAATACAATGTTTAAATACACTTTTAACACAGATTTTATTGCATTGTCTTGGAACAAGAAAATCAGGGGCTGGGGAGATTGCTCAGTGGTTAAGGCACTTGCCTCCAGTGCCTAAGGCCCCCGGTTCAATTCCCCAGTATCCAAATAAGCCAGACCCACAAGGTGGTGGCCCAATGATTCTCTCTCTCTCTCTCTCTCTCTCTCTCTCTCTCTCTCTCTCTCTATCTATCTATCTCTCTACTTGAAAAAATGAATAAATAAAATATTTTTAAAAAAAGAAAATCAAAGTGCAAGGGAATGCTGAGTCCACTCAGCTTAAATAAGCCTTGAACCAAGGACTTCTACTATTAATGCTGTTTCATAGATGGAAAGCAGGGTGAACAGAAAAGGAAATACTGGTGTTGTGAAGGAAGGGGAACATGAGATAGAGAGAGAGAGAGAAAAGGGGAGATGACAGCAGATATGCATGTGTGCTGTCAGCTGTTGAAGGAGGAGGATAGGAGAAAGAACAGGAGGGAATCAGCAGGCTATGGTTCTCCAGTCCGCTTGTCTTTTGTCACTGCCTGTGTGCTTGCTAGGTCAGCGTGTTACCACTGAGTTACACCCTTACACCTGCTCCTCACCTTTTGGTTTCAGGCAGGCGTGTTCCTCTCTAAGTGGTGAAATGATGTAAACATGTAACGATGTAAACATAATCAGAGAAATAACACTTGGAATAAATATCAATATAATATTTGAGAACTGGCCTCAATTTGAAAATTGCCCAGTAAAAATAGTTTTGAGGTATTTTTCCTAGGGTTAAACCTTTCTTTCCAGTAAAATATTTCTTCTCCACATACTGTTCCCATTTCCTTCTTCCAAACATGGAGTATGGAAACCAACAGCCATTGTGCAGTCAAATATTCTCCTCATGATAAAAAGTGAGCCCATGATGCAGCTGGTTATAATCTGTTCATAGCTTTCCACTCTTTCCTTAGGTCTACCTGAATTGTAATGACCAATCATGAAAGGGTGATATTAGGAAATAAAGGGTTTTCTGTCACCATGACGTTCACCTGGGCAGGGGGTTCTTTTCATCTCCTAAAACCTGAAGCTGTTGGTTTTCCCAGTTCCATGTTTCCACACTCCACAAGGCTCCCCACTACAAACCAAGCGACTAATAATCCAAATCATAATTTACTTCCTAATCTCCAGATATACACTTTCTTGGTTTGACCTATTTGTAGTTTCTTTTAATTCTTACCTTTGGTTATTGGAAGCTAACTGGTGATTTTGCTGGGTCATCAGGTGCTATTTTATGGTAACTAAAGAAAATAGAAGTTTCCAGGCTGGAGAGATGGCTCAGTGGTTAAATGTGTTGCCTTGTATAAGCATGAGAGCCTGGGTGAGTCTGAGACCATCAAGAGTCCAAATTTTCCAGGCCCACATAAACAGCTAAGTGTGAACACACATGCCTATAATCACAGAACCTTAGGGGAGCAGACCCCCAGAATCTTTTAAGCCCATGGAACAATGTAAAGCTCTGGAGTTAGGGAGAGACTCCACTTTAAAACCAGATGGGGTGAAAAAGTGGGACACCCACCATACTGCTCTGGCCTCAATAGGCAAATACACCCCACCACAGATGAGCACATGATGTGCCACATGGGCATATACACATGTGTACACCACACACACTACACCACAGCACACCAAACACAAAAAACACAGCAGACTACACATACACACACACGCGCGCGCACACACACACACACACACACACACACACACACACACAATGAAGAAGAAAATACGTCTCCAAAAATGGGAAGAAAGTGTCCATTTTATTGGAACTGCATCAAAATATTGTCTCAGATGACTTTGAATCCATAAAAATCCTATATATAGGAGAGCTGTTTATTTTGCATTTTATGACAGGGAAGAGAGAACCTAATAGGAAGATTTAAAAGTGCTTAAAAGAGCTAAGCACATTAAATAGTAACTTTATAAAGTTTATGTTGGGAAAGATGACTAAGCAAAAGATGGATAAGAAGTCCTCAAGGGCAGTTGTCGGCATCATGCTTGGTAAAAACACGAAGGCAGACAAAAGCAACACCAAGCTGGTGAGGTTGTGGAATTTGGACTCGCAATGCTTCTTGCTTCTTCTGTATTTAGAAGTTTCTAGTGATTCAGGGAAATCAGCAGCTTTTTGAGAAATGGATTTTTTAAAAACATTTTATCCTTTTCCCTGTTTAGATGCTTTACTTGGGTTCCTGATTAACATATTAACAAACTATCCCACAAGATGAAAAGGAAGCAAAACCTCAAAACTTTATACTTGTATTTTTTATGGACAGGCTGTAACAACTGAAGTGTAAGGATGTTTGTTAAATTTGAATCCATTACTCATTTTTAAAGTCCTATTTTCACTACTTGAGATCTTTATTTTCATACAATGTCAGGTCAAGAAACCCCTCAGATAGTCTCATAAACATTACAGATAAGACTCAAACCCTCACCTTTATTATCACATATTTGCCCATACCATATCCTTGTGGTAAAGTGACAAAAAATCATATTCTTTATTCATAAGGAAGTCACATTGCATAAAAATTCCACAATATTTAAATATTTTTTAAAATACAGAAGTCTCCTACAATGTCTATAATTGTGTATTCTACAAAGAATTCCTGTGTAATTCAAAATCAGCCACATTAGCAGGCAGTGGATTACATTTCTGATAAATGTTTCATATAACTAACAGATAATTTTCACTTCTAAAATCACATTACTTTGTGAATATTAGAAAATTTCATCTTTCATAAGATAAAAAGGTAGCAGGAAAGGACTTTGCTTTCATGGTAAGACTTGGATGCATAAGAAGCAGGTTCTTTAATATCCTGAAGTAATTAATTCTAATTTGTTTTCATTCTTTTTTTAAAAAAGTATTTATTTGTGTGTGTGTTGTGTGTGTGTGTGTGTGTGTGTGTGTGTGTGTGTGTGTGTGTGTGTGTGTTATGGGCATGTCAGGGTCTCTTCCTGCTGAATGTGACAATTTTTTTGACTGGCTTTATATGGGTACTCTGGAATGAACCTAGGTCAGCAGGCTTTGTAAGCAAGTGCCTTTAACTGCTGAGCCATTTTCCCAGGCCCATCAGTATTTAATAGATGCTTGAAATCACATGCTTGCATGCATGGGTGCATATTCACACACACACACACACACACACACACATACACAAAATGCTTTAAATTATACAAGAAACTCTCATAGTGAGTGAGGTAGGCTTATGTGTTTTAACAATATTTTCCACTCTAAGAGCTAAATGTCTTCACAATTCTAACATCAAAACAAACAAAAACTTGAGGACCATTGAGGAAAAGTGTGACATGAGATTTACTTGTGACTCTCTGGCCAAATTTCTTCCTGCATTTTCCTGCCCTTTTCTTAGAAGCACTTACATATATTGCAGCTCTTTCTGTCCACTGACTTTTGCCCTCACTGGACTATAGAATTATTAGATATAAAAGTCAGAAAGATCTTATTTTTGTTCCTACTATAGAGTATTTTCCCTGTAAACTCTTCAATGGGATTAGGCTGTATTATCTTTTCTCAGTTCTCTGATTTCATCACAATATTTCCAAAACCGGGTTGCTTTTTATAATTGACTTTGTGTGATTTTTATTCTTTCCTTAACATTACATGATTAAATCACTGTACATACCTGGGACAATTAGTCTTTATATGCTGGCCCAAGGCTCAGAGGCGAAGAGAATTGATGTATGCAGACTTAAGCATCAAGTTTTAAGATATGTGGATAAATAGGCAAGCAAAATTATTAAAATTGACTTGGGCCAGGAGAACCAGGCTGAGTACTAGACTATCCATGGTCCCCTGCCGCAAGGACTGATCCAGACATCCCACGGAGGAGGATATCCAGTTGATTGGGGATGGGGAAGGGGGGCATTGGGGAATTGGGGATAACAACTCATTGTTTGCCCACTAAATAATGTAACTCATTATGGACAATAGATATATATTAAAAAATTGATAAAATCTAGGTAGTATTATTTTATTGGTATACAATGTACCTTTTTCTGGGCATTTGATATTTTCATGACAAAAATTAAATGAAAAATAACCAAAATGCAGGGAGCTTTGCTTCCTGGATGGAAGGACTTGGATGGATTATGGTTTGAGAGCGATCCCTGTTGAAGTCTACCAGGAAGCTAAATTCAGTGAGCTAGTGTCAAGCTGCTGCTCACAGACTTTATTGCACAATCCCATCTTCCATGTCGGGATCCATTTCACTGTCTACCACTAACTCTTGAAAATGTATTCAGTGAAACCTAGCATTCCTGAAGTAGATAATGTCTGACCAGATAACAAACATAAAAATAACTTCTAAGAATCTCTTTCATAGGATCCCACTAATTCCTATATAATGTATCAGAAATGCCAATGAGCCCAACACATGAAGTGAAATGGTCTCCAACACACATCGAATCAGAAGTCCCTGCATTAAAAACTAATGTTTTTATAAGTATTTCTTTTATTTTATTTTCAAGGAGAGAGAGAGAGAATGGAAAGCCAGAGCCTCCAGACACTGCAAAAGAACTCCAGGTACAGGTGCCATTTTACATCTGTTGTTACATGTGAGTTGCGGTCAGCTTTCTAGTTGCTGCGCAGAAAGAACCCAAGCAAAGGCAGCTTGTGGAGGAATGGGTTTATGAGGCTTATGAACTGGAGGGGAGACTCCATCCTGGCAGGGAAAATGATGACACGAGCAGACGGGTGGACATCACCTCTGCCACAACACTGGAAATAGCAGCAGGAAGGTGTGCCAAATACTGGCAAGGGGAAGCTGGCTTATAACCCCAAAAAGCTGCCCCCAACAATACAGCTCTTGCAAGGTTGTAATTCCCAAACTGCCATCAGCTGACAGTTGATCATTGAGAACACATTCATTTGTTTGTGGGGGGACAACTGGATCAAACCATGACAGTGTGTAAACCTCTCCCCACCATGTTTGGAATTTTGTTTTAGGTTAGTTGAAAAGTCTCTTGGATTAGGAAGATACTGCTGTGTTCTGGCAAGAGCTAGCTGGGGAAGCTAAAACTGAAGGTTCCAGTGATGTTGCTGAGCAAAAGGCAGATGGGGATCTAGCTAACTCAGTGTCCATTCCCCAAGGCTCCCCGCTACCCCAACCCCATCAAAGGGAAGTGGAGGCGCTGGCACCTGTAGAGTCCCCTGGGGGTTGTCTTGGGCAAACAAGAAGCCACAGGCTCAGCAGGCTTTGAAGGCAAATGCCTTAATCGATGAACAAACTCAACAGCCCCGAAAACTTATATTTTAATAAGCATAAATTATGTTTTTATGCTTGGAGTCCTTAAAATCATGCAACAAAGCCTTTTCAGACTACATTTTATTTTCTCCACTTATACTAAAAATGGAAACAGAAAGATTTTAAAGATGACTTGTCACTGGGGGCACTAGATCTATGTGTGGTTTTTTTACTTTTCTCCAGTCAATACTTTTAGTAAAGCTTTGATTCTGCTGGAAGAGAGGCCAGGGAGGCTAGATCGATTCTCCTCACTCTTCGGATGGTTGCTGACTGTCCTGCTTCTGGTTGTACACCAAGGTATGTGCCAGCTAGGGCTTCTTTGCACAAGTTAGTCCATTTATATTATCTTAGGCACTACTGTAAACCATCGACAAAGAAAACAAACAAGTAACTGTAATTTTTCTAATACCACAGTGGCTGGGACTAAAGGTTAAATTAGCAGTCTTTGATTATAAAAACATTGCTAAATTAACACACAGTTGTGTTTTGAACAATTCATGCTGTTAGAAAACTATGACGAGCGACCACTAGAAAAGTGCATACACATGTACAACCTTCTAAGTAAAGTAATCCAGAATATAAAAGAAGATATTTAAGACAGGAAAATTTAGAAAAGACACAAAAAAAGAACAGTCGTTGCAATCCCATTATTTCTAGAATCCTGTACATTGCAATGATGATGTAATAACTATTTCATTTTGAGATAAGTTTAGACACACTTATCACTGCTATTTGCAAAGAAGTTGTTACAACCCTTTTTGCTACAAAAGACACAGGATGGGCTGAAATATGGCTCAATGGTTAAGGAAATTGCCTGAAAAAGATACAGGTATTCTCCCCTGGAATCTTAACATTCTGGAAAGACAAGGGACTCTAGTGATGAGAATATCATTCCTCCAAAAAACAGAGTTGAAAGTCCAAGTTCAGAAATGCACAAGATATCTAATGTGGTGCTTACTTTCTCTGCAAGTCTTTGCCATAAGATAAATGTTACAGTTTCAGAAGTAAAAGCATTGTTTTTACATAATCTTTAAGATATTAATAGATCCCATCTATAAGAAATAGTTTGTTGATGGTTTCAGTTTATTTTCATATCCCAACTACTTTTTCTGTATCATTTTCCTCACAACATAGATTTAATAGCTTATCAACAGAGAATTTATATGAACACTTGTTTGTTTCAACCTTTCCTTCACCTCAAAAAGAAAGGCTGGCAATCTGACATTAATGATGAGTTCTATGAATTCTTTCAACTACTTGGGCTATTTGGAATGCACACAAGGAAGTTCTGAACCTTTGTTTCAAACAAAACCTTCCCTGTATTTACACTGTCACAAATTGAGGGGGGAAAAGCCCAAGAGAATGATGGTCTTATTTCTGCAGTAATTGTGATGGTAGAAATTTATATGCTCCATCCTTTGAAGAACAGCATCTGATTTCACAGATGAATAAAATGGGAAAGTGGGATTCACAGGAGAGTAAGCAGTTCCTCGTTGGGTGAGGTGGGGATGCCTCGGGTCACTGACTCAAGTTGTCTGTAATTCCTTTTTCCCAGACTCATTGGACACTGGGCTCCTCCATTGTACTATATGAATACCATTGCATGTCTGTGTGATTTCATGAGAGTAAAGCTAGCCAACAGAACTTCCAGACTGTGGCTTCAAGCTGTTTTATTCACTATGTGATAAGACTTAATTCAGTTTAGCATATGATATCATTTGTAGTTCAGATTCTTTTGCATTTTATGATTCAATTGTCATGAACACATGAACATGGATGTTATTTCATCTTATCTGTTTTTGTCATCAATATCTAATTCTATAAATCCTCAAATTGTTTTATTTCACTTTAAGTGATTAGACAGAAATCGAAGAACTATATTTAAATTTTATCTCTCTCATTATTTTACTCTGATGAACTCAATAAGCATCTCATTGTTGGTTATCTGTCAGAGTTTGGATAACGGTCTTTTGTGGTGCTTTGAAATTATGGCCCCATAACCTCGGGCATTTTTGTTTAAGGTTAAACTTCCTACTTAAGTCTCCAGCAAGAAGATCACTTGGGGGTTCGGGGGAGAGTGGAACAATCCTAAATCCAGCCCTAAAATGTATTCAGAGCCAATTTTGACCTCTGATTATAGTGCTTGCGGCTTCTGGCAGCCACTTCTCTCTGTTACGGATGCTAAAGTAAGCCAGATTCCTCTGTATTGGTGGTATTTCTTCTAGAATCTGTAAGCCTGAAATAAAACCTTTCCTCCCTTAAGCTGCTTCTGGGAGTGTTTGTCCCTGCAATGAAAAAGTAACTGCAATAGATCTTTCAAGTAATCCCATGTGGAGAGGTTATGATGTGTTCTACATCTGCACCAATAATGAGAATTATAGTTGCTTCTCTGGCAGACATGAATTTACTTGAAAATGAGCTCTCTCTCTCTCTCTCTCTCTCTCTCTCTCTCTCTCTCTCTCTCTCTCTCTCTCTCTCTCTAGAACCTGTGTGTGGATGAGGTCATATGCCCATGTGTGTAGATCTACGTGCCCTAGGCCACATGCATGTAGTAGCCAGAAAAGAACATCAGGTGTCCCTCTTTTATTACTACTGTGTCTATTTCTTTCCTTACCACTAGGTCTCTCCTTTAACCTGAAGCTGCTGTTTGTCAATGAGCCCTAGTGAGCATCCAGTCACTTCTCTGCTCCTCTATAGAATGGGGTACTATATGTGTGTGTCCATACTCCACTTTGTTTTTCTGGTTCTAGGCCATTGAACTTGGCTTAGAGGCCCTCATGCTTAGGGGCAAAGCACTCTGAACCAGTGAGGCATCTCCCCAAGCTGGAAATGCTCTTCTTGAATGATAAACACCGATATAATTTAAAGAATTAAGTCTATTCATTTACTCTAAGGCTTATTTTAAAAGACGTTTTGATTTCCAGGTCTGGCTGCTTGCTCAGTTGACGACTGTGATCAAAATGCTTAGAGTTCTTATCCAATTGTTCACGTTAAGTGGGGAAAATAAGTTGTAGTCTGGAAAAGCCTTGATGTATGATGTTAAGGAATCCAGTCACAGAAACAGGAGTTTTGCTTATGCTGGCATTTATACCAGAAGCTCTTGATTTGATATCATCTGGAGGCTTTCTCTTTCTCACAAAGAATAACAAATCTACTTATAAGAATTTAAGCATATATCTTAGTAGGGTCATAAGAAATTTGAAAAGAAATGTTTACATTGATAACAGCTGCTATTCATCCTGTCTTCCACCATTCTCTGCCACCCACCTAGTAAAATCCAAGAAAACTTTTACTGACCTACATGTTGTGGGTTATGTTATCTATTCACTTTTCAATTTTTCTTGTGATTATCCGGATAGCAATTTAATATTTTAATCTTAGAGTTTAATTATATTAAGTTGACAAATGATTTCAAATTTATCACTGATAGAACAATTCTTGACAAAACACAAACCTTACTTTTCCTGATTTAGAAAACTTTTGATCAAAGGGACTCAGGATTTGGCTTATCTATGGTAATTTACTTTGTCTTCCCCCAAATGACTTTTGACAATTTTGAACAGTACTAGTCATTCGTTTATGGCTCTGATCGACCTGCTGCCACATTCTCTAGCCACGGCATATGTAATAGTCTCATGGGTCTTAACTTTTATTTTCATTTTACACTTACTTCTGCTCATCTCTATTGTCCTTATAGGACTCCAACGCCCTGGCCATCTATGGTGTTCAAAGCAACAGATGCAGAGCCTGGCTTGCTGCCTTACTGTAGAGGGATAGCTGACAGTTGGAACAGGTGAGTCTAAGACAGATGGTAGCTTGTTCCCCAGTGTTCTCACGAGTTTGCTACTCTTTCTATAACTTGCTTCCCTACCTAACATCAGTAAGGTGGTACAGAGAGCAGTACTCAGAAAAGAAGCTGAATAAGTCAGTCTACTTTTGATTTCTCCTTGTGGATATTTAATAGTTAAGAGGAGCCTCTACAACTTTACTGGAAGGGAATACAGTGAATCTAAGGATAATCCTGTATATAACTAAACAAACAAACAAACCCCCAAACAAAAACTTACGTGTGTTTTTAATGTTACATGTCTCTGAGGTATGTATGCCTGGGTGTTTGTTCAGCTGGACTCTGGGCAAGTTATTTCACCTTCTCAATAAATCAGGCAATCATTTGGGTTATGCATAATATCTCCTCTAGAAATTGCTTCTTGCCTTTGATGCAATTATCAGAGCTCTTTGTAAATTATATGCTAGAAAGCCATACTGGGAGAAATTTGTATTTCCCATAATAAATATCAAATAAGTAGCAGAATGACCAATATTAGTTATGTCTAAGTAAACTTGTCTCAATTGCATCTTACCATAGGATAATTTATGATGATCAAGTTAAATAGAGTCAAAATTCATGGATCAAATTAAATTCATTACATGTGATGACAAGAAAAATTTTAAGCTGCTACCTATAAAAAACATATGGGGGTACCTATAGAAACATATGGGCTTCCATATGAGATGAAACATGTGAAAAAATGTGCTGTAATTTTTCACCCAAAACTTCATTGGAGGTGTTAGAGTCAATAACACAAAATCAGCAAATTTCCCCGTTACCTGTGCCAATGATTTTTCTCTGACAGACCTTAAAAATGAGTGTCTTGTATAGCACGATAAAAAGTATCTAATTCCCCACGATGTCTCCCTATGATCCATTCTAGCAGGATGGAACACTCATGTGTCTCTGATGAACACCCTCAATGGTACTACTGTAATTTATCAGCAGTCTTATCTGACAACATATTTACTGAAATAAGACCTGACAAAAAGATCAGGTTATAGCAGAAATACAGGATTTCCCACCCAGCCATGAAATATTAATCACATGCTTCTTTTGTCCATTGTAACCCACCTACACCTTGTCCTTAATCTGTAGACAAATTGGAGCACAAGCCACAATTTGCAGTGGGAAAATCAAACTCAATTTCTCTGTACAATGAAATGAGTTTTGGTTTGGTCATGTCCCCTGACATATTGATCCCTCAGTGATGGAAAAGATCAGAATGAACTGGGCTTTTGCTAATATAAACATGCAGGTATGGAAATTACAGTGCTTACTTAGTTTTACATAGATGCAGGAGCTCTTGGAAGCTAATACTATAATTGAGTGCTGTGATATAAAAGCCACTTTTAAGAGGTCACATTTTTCCCCCTGTAGAATCTCAGTTTCACAAGATAAATGGTCTCCTCATCCAAGTTCATTTAAAGTGCAGCTGATCGTTCCACAGCTAAAAAGACATCCACTAGAGAACACACACACTCACACCACCCTATCTTTGCTCTGTGTATAATTCATGTCAAATCTATAAGGCAATAAGCCCAACATTCAGTCAAACATTTTCTACTTAACTGGAGAGGAGACTAAGCCAAAGCATTTACATGTCCACATTTGCGATTTGCAAAACGCAGTGATGGATTTGTAAAATTTGTAAAGACCACACAGTTATTCATATCCATGAATGAAGCCCCAAGACACAGAACCACTTTACCAGAACATGATGAGGAAATTTAGGAAACACCACAAATACCCTGGAGTCTAGTAAGCTAAAGCTCCAGCTCAGTGGGTGGAAGGGAAAAACAAGGAAGAAAGGAATCTGTGTTTGGAGGTAGGCAGAATTTCAGTCGTTATGACAACAGAATGACTCTCTAATTACCACCTCCTCTAGCATACTAGAAAGTGCTCTGCCAGCCCTGGGAGCTGGTTACTACTGAATGTGTGTTGCCCTGTTCCTCTTCTCTAAAGTTGTTGCACACAGCTATTCATGTCTCAGTGGGAGGCCAATTCAGCCAGAGACCCTGAGCACTGCTCCAGAAAACCCACACGCAGGAAGTGAGTGAGAAAATAACTCGTTTGTTGACGCTAATCTCAGTGCTTTCAAAGACTTCTCATTTAGCATGATCTTTAAAAATTAGAGCAATGCCTCACATTTCCATATTCTAAAGTAATTACTTGCAGTAAGTAAAGACAAATTCATTACTAATTACACAGCCCTTTATTGTGAAATCCAGAGTAAAATTATTTGAGGTATTTTCCTTTTTAGGCTGACAAGAGAATGATTTTTGCTTCATCCATCAGTTTGACTAAAGTAATGATTTTCTTGGAATTAAAATTTGTTGAAAGCTCTAAGTATTTCATCTTTTAGGCTAAGAAGCCTGTAGTTAATGTCAGCACTAATACATTTGTCAGTCTGCTAATTTTCTCTTTCTATTAGAATAAGTAAACATCAGCCCTTTAAAAGGCACACTATTTACCATGTGTCATGAAAAGTGCAGGGAGACTTATTTGAAAATCACAAAGTGCAGCATTATGGAAGGAGCAGAAATCTCAGCAGACAATGGAGAAACATAAAAGGGAAAGACAGTTAATAATTCCAAAGTGATGGTAGCATATGCCTCACACAGAGTGGGGGAGGGTGGCATTTAAAGGGAAATTATGTGGAAAAAAAAGCAAATCAAACCAAGAACTCAAGCTAGAGGGATTGGAAAATAGGAAAGAAGAAATGGCTTATAAAAAAGAGTTCAAATCAAAACAGGAACAATAGTCACACAAAAGAAGGCTCAAATGTGAAGAATAGAAACAAAAGAAAATGAGATTTTA
The DNA here is from genome assembly GCA_004024765.1 of Zapus hudsonius. Classification (NCBI taxonomy): domain Eukaryota; kingdom Metazoa; phylum Chordata; class Mammalia; order Rodentia; family Dipodidae; genus Zapus; species Zapus hudsonius. The sequence continues at coordinate 16,956 of PVHP010004806.1, read as the reverse complement.
CTTGTGTGGCATTTCATTAGAGAGTGGATCTTTAAATATCCTAAGCCTTTGATGAGATAGGTACAGAGAGCACAAGTGAATGCCTCCTTTCCTTAAGACATATTCCAGTCACTTCTGCTACATGGTGTCAGGTTTTGTTTAGGACTACTTTTGTATATTATAAGAAAATAATATCTACTTAAGATGTCACATCACTATTCCACTTATTGTAATTATTCTTTCTAGATTAAAATCATTTCAAAAATTAATATCTTTATTAAGAATAAGTATATATATTGTGTGAGTAATTCTTATGAAGGTGCTCCCATTTCTCCCCTGTTTCTCCCCTACCAACTGTGGCCCCTTCTGGGTAGGCATACTGGATCTGTCCATGAGTAGAAATAGCCACTTTTTCTCTCCCCACTTTGTGCATTGTTGCTGAGGGGGGCACTGTCTCTGGATATTCTCTCCCACCATGGCTCTTATATTCTTTCTGCCCCCTCTTCCACTCCACTCAATTCCAGGAGACATGGTGGGTGAGTTTTAAGTCTGGTTTATTGTTGAGAACTTAATTGTCTCTGGACTTCTGCTTTGGGCTGTGTTGGGTATTTTTGGTGTCTCTCTCCATTAACCTTTTATGGGTTATTTTCTTATCTTAGAGTTCCAGAGAATAGGTTAAATCCCAAGCCCTGTGTTCCAAATAAAGCACTACTTCTGCAGCACAATTTTTCATTTAAATTGCCAAGAAATCTGGGAGGCAGAAGTAGGAGGATTGTGAATTACAGCTCATCCTGGGATAGGGTGAGAGCCTACCTTGAAAAAAAAGAGGAAAGAAAGAAAGAAGAAAGAAAGGAAGAAAGAAAAAAAGAAACAAAGAAAAAGAAAGAAAGAAAGAAAGAAAGATAAAAAGAAAGAGGAAAAAATCATTGCACACAGAATACCAGAATACCATCTTGGATTTTCTCCCCTCTACATAGCATAGATATTTAAAACACATTTTTTTTTTTGCTATGGTTTGAAATTGAATGTCCACAGTAGTCCCAGGAAAAAGCTTGGGCCATAAGATGGTACACGTTGGCGGTAGTAGTGCCTCTAGGAGATGGGGGAAAGGTTTTGTGATAATGACCACATGCCCAAAAAGGGGACTATGGAAACCTCTTCTCTGTTTTTTGCTTCCTCACAATGAGATAGGTGGGTTGCTGTGTCACACATACCTACTATGATGTGCTGTCACACTGCATCACAGGGCCAGCCTATCACAGACTAGAAAAGTCTTTCATAATATGAGCTAAAAAACTTTTTTTTTCATTTTGTAAGTGGACCATTTCAGTTTATTTGTTATAGTGATGGAAAGATGCTTTACAAAACTAACAGAGGAGAAAACAGTAAAGCACACTAAAACACTTAAATGTTTTAATGTTATATAACTTGTCATCTTAATATAGAATGTGTAAGTCTCTACATTTCCTCATTAAAGCACGAATAGTGAAGGCTTGTAAAGAAACAGCTTTCTTAACTCAGTAACTTCAGATGGCTCATTGATTTCTTTCTATTAATTTTGGTATCCTTGATGCAACAGTGTTTGCTTTTATTCTTGTCACTAGATGGCTTGGAAATAAGGAGAGAGGCATGGGATTCCTAAAACAGGAGAAGCTTTGCTTTCTGATGTCAAAAATAGTAGGTAACAGGGCTGGAGAGATGGCTCAGCGGTTAATGCACTTGCCTCCAATGCCTAAGGCCCATGGGTTTAATTCCCCAGTACCACATAAGCCAGACTCACAAGGTGGTGATCCTGGTGCTCTCTCTCTCTCTCTCTCTCTCTCTCTCTCTCTCTCTCTCTCTGTCTCTCTGCTTGAAAATGAATAAATACAATTTAAAAAACATAGTAGGTAACAGTGCCTAATGTCCCAGCTTTGTGGACATATTAACGACTTAAATTTTCTGTGCCGCGGTCCACTTCACAAAGTTGTTTTGAGGATGAAATAAGATGCTACAGGTCTTTAGAGCATGGCTGCTCTACAAGCATGCCCGTGACAGGTTCATGGAATGTTAATTATTGTTGGTAGTCATCATCAACTGAAAGAGCATCTGTCCTGAATCCAACAAGCCTCCTTTAAGGACATTTCCAGCAGGCTTTGTAAACAAATGCCTTTAATCATTGTTAGCCCTATTCCTTCTTTTTATACATGTCATGGTACTTAATGCTATAGGTATATACCTGAAAAGCAGAAAATTACTCAAACATATTTAAAAGATGTAGATTGGCATAGTTCAGCTGTCTGGTTGTTTTATAATCACTGAACCTGGTCATCTTATGCTAGATGCAAAGGGAGATTTAGAATTCTAATGCTACAAAGGAATGTAAGCAGTACTCATTTATTTCTCTTTATACATATGTTTTCTCATCCTCCTTTCCCCCTTCCTTCCTTCCTTCCTTCTTTCTTTCTTTCTTTTCTTTTTCTTTCTTGACTTTGTCTCTTTCACCCTTGAATCCTAGTCCCTGCAATGTTTGGATTCAAACTGTAAAAATAAAAATGGTGCTACAAAGGGGCTGGATAAATGGCTCGGTGATTAAGGTGCTTGCTTGCAAATACTAATGCTCTAGGTCTGATCCCCCAGTACCCACAAGCCAGATGCACAAAGTGATGCATCTGGTGTTTGTTTACAGCAGCTAGAAGCCCTGGTGTGCCCATTCTCTCTCTCTCTCTCTCTCTCTCTCTCTCTCTCTCTCTCTCTCATATTAATATTTTTAATGGTGCTATACAGGAATCCTTAATTGTGGTTCCCATACTTTTCATCTGATTTTCCTAGAAAGATTATATATATATATATACATATATATATGTATATATATATATATATTGCTTCCCATCTATCTAAATGTTGGTCTTTTTCTTTCAAAAAATGAGAATTTGTTGCCTGTACTGTTTCAGGTACTCCATGTGGTCCCAATCTCTGAGATGTGTTAAGAACCAACAGGAGATGAGGACTGAGGGAACCTTGAGAAATGATGGGTGAGGAGATTAAACACATTTCTTTAAGAAGTGTGTATTCATACACTTACACTTTTACTTGAGCTTTGGATCTGGTTTGAGATCTGAGGACCCAGACAGAAGAAAGAATAGGCAGGAAATCAGAACATTTCTAATATTTTCCAGGGAGCTAATCAATGGCATACCCTGGAGGTTAGGGATTATCATCCAGGATTCCTAGACAATATTCTAAATGGATGAAATGCACCTGCTACTAACTAGATGTTAATAAGGGAAATAATCAAGACCTACATTACAGACATCTGGTCATACATGAGGAACATGGGCAGATAAACCATACAAGCAACCATCACTATATTCAGGACTTTCCAGCCTTCCACACTGAGGTATACAGGGACATCACAGTGCCATCAGCAGGTACTTTACCTGATTGGGACAGAAGCGGCGTGTATGGGACTTTCGGTTCTATTGCACTCATGGGTGGAGGTAGCAGAGGGTTGGCGAAGCTTCGCAGAGGATGAGTTGGTCGGACACAAGCTGTGGGAATGGTTCTGCTAGGAGCTTCCTCAGTGCTGGGATGCTCGGGCTGAGCTGGGGGCAGCATGGGTGGTTGCTGAGTGGTTGGTCCTTCACTCACTGCTACAATGGAGAGAAGAACTCCACTCATTATTCCAGAAAATGCTTCGTTCCTGTTGCCTGGATCAACTCAGAGAGACATGAGAGGACTTATCCAATCTTTTCCTTAAAGTCCTGATATTCCTATACCCTCCTGTATTTATGGAATACAATAGCACATCCCCTTTAACCAGTAAAACAGGTCCAGCATGACAGGGATCTAGCTTTCAGGAGCAGTAGTAAAATACATCTAGCACTGATTACATTGCCTGAACTGTCTGGGCCCTGTAATCATAAGTGATAAAGCGAGAAAAAGAAGAATGATTTCTCCTTCCATAAGCAGCAATGTCAGTGAAATTCAATGTACCAAACCCGTTAGAGCCACATTATTATCTACCAACCAATATGCCAATTTTCCTGTGATTTAAACATGTCATGTCAACTGTCAAACCAATCAGAGTTACAGGGTGCTCAGAGGCATTGCTAATAAAATGGTACAAATAATAACCACTATCATTATCTCCCATAACAAAATAGAAACACATGGAGCTAAAAGTTATATGAGACATGACTCTGCTGAGCAAGTTGTCTGAATGCAGAATTATGATTTTCCCTCTTTGGTAGCAAACCTTGTAATTTTCAGGCAGATTATGATAGTTGAAGAGGCTTCGTATAGTCATTTGTGACAGCCCGTGGGTATTTGGATGGCTTTGAATGTGGAAATGTGCCTTTTTCCTGGAGAACAGAGTTGAGTAACACTAAAATGTTTTTCACAGTGATTTCTCTTTAAGGACACCATGACTCAACTTTAAATATTTATTCATATTCAAAGCCAACAGGTCCAGGTTTAGCTACAAATGAAAACTGCCTGGTAGGTGTAAGTGATCACTATATGTATTTCTCAATTTCTAAGGAAGATTATGTTGGTTAAGGTGGAAAAATAGATAATATCTTATTTTTGAAGGACAATTTTTTAACTAGGAAACATTTTCAGATGATCAGCTTGAGAAGTAATTTTAAGAAAAGTTTCTGGAGGACTGTTTAAAGTCAGCAAAAGACAGAGGTGATAGGAAAGAAACCTAATAAAACCAAAAGGAGTAGAGATGAAAGACAGAAGAGATCAAGGCATGATATGCAGGATATGCAGAAGTGAGGCATCTTCCAAGGGTATTTTTACTCGTCCATCCTTGTTCAGAAGAAGCAAGGGGTACTCAGGGTCAAGGAGGAGCCCATAGGCTTTACCATTCAAAGAAGGACATGAGGAGCTATCAGAGGTGGCTGAGCATTATAGCAATTAGAACCCCCAAAGGGAGAAAACCATATAGGCTGCTTCTAGTAATTTATGTAATTATGGCAGGGAACTGGTGCTTGTCTTTAATCAGAATGCTATAGGGGCATGGTTGGAGGTTTTTACTTTAGAATCACATTTAATGTAAAAAAGATAAAATTTCCAAAGATTTGCTGATAGAACTAATTCTCAACCTGGCCATTTTTGTATACCTGGTCTCAGAGAAGTAGCTGCCTGAGTGCTCAAACTTATCAAGAGAAGGCACTCATTTTTATCTTGTTTTTTTGTTTTTGTTTTTTTTTCCAAGGTGAGATCTCACTCTAGTCCAGGATGACCTGCAACTCACTCTATTGTGCCAGGCTTGCCTGGAACTCATGCCAATCCTCCTACTTCTGCATGCTGAGTGCTGGGATTAAAGGCGTGCACCACCATGCCTGGCTGTGGAATATACTCTTCTTCAATGTGGGTCTCCCTTCACATCACAGATCCAAAGATACATTTATTTATGAAGCATTAGATTGTAGAAAATGCTTAGGAGACTCTTTCATAAAAGTATATAGAGATGATCCACAGGATAAAGAACATTATCCTTTGTAAGTAAATGATAGCTCCAGGAGGGAAATTCAGGGGAATTTGACTAGAAGTCATTCCATTTCTCTGTGAATTGTGAATGGTACAAGTGAGTTTTTGCTAGGCTACATCTGATTGATCATTGTTAAAATCTCAATGAACTAGTTTTTATTAATGGGACCCAAACATTGCATTTAAAAATGTGTGTACCGGAAAAGAAATTTCACAATTTTTCTTAGACATTTTACTTAGGTAATTCTCACCATTAAATAAGGACTACAATGAAACCACATCACACTTTTAAGTTCCAGCCTTAAAGGAACAATGATGAATTTGTCATCTCTTATTGTCTTTTCTTTATTCATACTTCCTTTAATTGACCCATTTTCCTGTATTTATGAAATGAAAGTGATCTACGGTAAAATATTAATCATTTGAAACCCAGTCTTCTATTTTTGATAGAATTATAAGACATCTGAGCAAAAGTGTTGTGACGGTATTATTAATTTTTTGGCCACTCTAACCCTATTCTCCCTATGGCGTTTTCCCTCATCATTGTCTTTAAAGCAAGCATTCCTTCCAGCTATCTGCCATAATTCCCATTATGATGTGGGTTTAATCAGTTGCACCAGCAGCTTCATGAAATTCACCTTTAGTATGACAACAGGAAACAAAAGCCCAGGTGCAAGTGGCAGGGCCCATCGTTTGGACTGACTAGAGTCATAATGACAAGGGCGGGCTTTGGTTTTGTTTAGAATGAATGGGATGGATAACAACCTCCATAGACTATTCATAATTCTTATATTAAGTAGAACAAGACAAATAGAGCTGACTGACATTTAAGAAAATGAAAACTCTTAAACAAGATCAATATCAACAGCTCTATCACAAAAACATGCTCTTATTTAAGTTAAGTGCCTTTGGCCAGTTCAGGCCCCAGCTCAGGACACCTATGTGATGCATTGGCTCAGTGACATGACATTTAGCTGTGCTCAGAAGTCGGAAAGCACAGAAAACCTCCCTTGCCCAAGAAGCAGACACCCTGACATTCTAATCACAGGGAGACTCAGGAGATGCTGGCAAGGCTCTTGCTTCTGAATGATGAAATAGTTGGAATTCATTGTGCAAATAGCATACAATTGCATAAGCAGAGTCAAATCTCAAGGTACTTTGTAATAATTAATGTCAACACACATAAATAATTGCTACAGAATAACTGGCAAAAACATTACAAAAATGGAAATGAGGATTTTTCTTCTATCTAAATGCTATATTAGCTGATAGAAATACAGCCCACCAATGACAGAAAGCAAAGTCTCTGAGACACAAACTCCTCCTGTAGGAACCCACTGGACTCATTTATCTTAGAAGAATGACACAGTGAAATATTCCTCAATAATCCAGTTTCTCATAGCCTAGATTTTTAAAAAAGACCCTCTAGAATATCTGTGCTCCTGATTTTATTTGTGACAACATCTATCTGTTACTTGATTTCCTATTTGGAGGAGAACTGGATCAGAAAAATTGCAGGGATACATTTGACAATCCTTCTCACTAAAACAGTGTCAGAAATGTAATCTCTTAAACTCCTCATCCACCTACTTGTTTCAACAAAGAGGAAACAGGGTCACCAGTCAAAATGACTTGCAAAGATAAAGTCCTAAGACTCCATTTTTTGGAGGTTTCAAAATACAGCACTATTCTTTGGGAGCAGCAGTTCATTAATATATTAATAATGCTAGGAACAAAGCTATGGTTGTGTGGGAGTTTAGGAGAGAGACCCCACCCAATGTTGCCAAGCTCCTCCTTAACCCCTCCCAAGTCAGAGCTTTGTCTTGCCTCCTACTGGGTTAGGGTTAGGGTTAGGGATGGAGAGAAGTTGTGGCTTCAGAAAGTAGAAGGTCTTTGGGGAAGAGCCTTAGCAATTCATCTCAGAGATAACTGTGGGGGAAGGGGAGTCTCCATATTTAGCCAAAGCCCTCTTTTTTTCTTTTTCTTCTGTTTGCTTTTCTGTCTCTCTCAGGTGACTGATAAGCTATCTCATGAAATATATTCTGTTTGACATAGAACAGAGGTGTTTACCATTCTTCCAGGCATTTAGAAATGGATACCAAATGGCTGCAAGTTAACTGTTTCTGACAGTGATTCAGAGACTATTTTATTTCTGAGAAGAGAGCACTTATTCATTCTTTTCCTAAGCAACTGCTTGAAGCACATTAGATAGCATTCCTTTTGCATTGCACATACTTTGTTCAAATAAAATACTTGTTAAACAAATGGGTATGCACAGTTTTCAGCAGCTATAACATCTTGGCTAGCAATAGTGCTTCCATTGCCTGCTGATTTGGGAGGAAGTTTAATAGTTATGGAGCATGTTTTTAAGACTTCATTCACATAACTTCATATAGTTGTTCTGTTATGTATCCATACTAATATTTTATAATAGTTACAAAATTATCTTCATTTAGCAATATAACCCTTAAAATATGATGCCAAAACAAAAATCTACTAAATATTCTAAATACTTCCTGTTCAGAGGTATCTTAGGTTCATAGTAAAATTGTCAGAAAGGTATAGAAATTTCCCATAATGGTCTCTATCTGCCCAAGTTCCCCACTATCAAAATAGTGTACCACAAAGCACATGAAATATATTTTAACTACAAACAAAAAAAATTTTATACCAGCTTATTTCTTCTTAATTGAACTTGAACTTTTAGAATCATTTTCTCCAGAATTCAGTAACAGAAATTTTTACCTTACACTAACTAAAGAGAGAAAAAAAACCCACAAATGAATAGGTAACATAAATGAATTTTCAACATTATACTATGCTCACAGAAAGGAAGAGAAATGAGGGATATGTAATGAATAGATAGAATTTGGATAAAGAGTACCACATACCCACTGTTACCAGTCATGCCAGAGAGACCACGAAAATCCTACAGATTTTTTCTTAGTGTCCCTGTAAAATCATCCAACAGGGACCAAAAAGTCCTTTGCAGAATGTGATCCAATGAGAAGACTAACTATTAAGTGGCGTTCTCTTTGGAAGTGAAGAAGAGACCTGTGTCTTTGCATGTTTTGCCTGCAATAGGACATGCAGTTGTTTTGTTTCAGGCACCTCTGGTTGTTGGACTTCCCACATGCTTAGCAGTTAATTCCCTTCAATTATGATTCGGTGCTTTTTTTCCCCTTGAGTTTTTGCACACAACTCTATTCTGTAGATATGATATGTAGTGAGAAGAGAGAAATGGATCTAATTCTCACTTGGCAGATTTTTGATGGCTTTTAATTCTAACCTTGCTACACTTAGACGATTTATGATTTCTTAGAGCTGCCCCTGTTCTGCTGGAGAAAATATAGCTTACCTCACAAATATATTTTATTGCTGTTACCATCATATCTATTACAAAACATCCTCTCTCACATGAGCTGCTGAGTCACCTGTTCTTAACTAAGAGATGAAAGCCATAAAATCGATTTAAAAATGCTGTGCTCTAAGGAGGAAAAAAAGTTAAATGGTACTGGGAAATCACTAAGGTGTCTGTAACAGCTGCAGAAACTCCCTCCACACTTACTGCCCTTCTGATAAATGAACAACTACTCTGGAAAGAGTGTTCTCTCCAGCAGATGAATGTTGTAAAAGTATTAAGTAATTAACAGCAGTTAAAATATCCATCACATTTGGGTTTATTGGGGCTCAAAGAGAAACATTCCAATTTAACCAACAGATACTAGATAAAATGCATTGAAAGTTATCACTTGATAGTTATATTATTTTATGGTATCTAATATATTATTATTTTATGCAACCTGGTGGACTTTATTTTGTGGAAGACTCTTACAGAACCTTAGTGCTAGGAACTCAGAGTGTGTTGGGATAGAACATTCTAGGACACTCTAGTGCCAAAGTCACAGGCAAATCAAAATTTCCAAAAGATAGCAAGGAAAGTTCAAAATGTTACACATTGGACAAGACATGCTCTGAGTATTCATTTTTTGTATTAAAGAGAAAGGCAAATGCATTACACTGACTTCTTCCTGCTCCGAAACCTCGGTCCACTGACAGTGTTGGGAATGGTACAGGCCGGAGAGTGAACTGCGGGTGGGGGTACCCACAGGTGGGCGATGGGAGGATTCCAGGGTACTGGGCACTTTCGAGGGTTGGCACAGGGATGGCGCTCACGACAGCTGTAAAACAAAGATGAGAAGGACTTTTTACATCCCATTAATGTCCCTAAGAAATGGATACATTAAAAACTTTCAAGTACACAAATCCATGCATACTATAGTATCATTGATATTCTCTTACCTCCTTCAATAAACTTTCTTTTTGCTACAGAGATAAGTGTGCACTCCTCACACATCTTACTCTGGAATATCACCCTGTAGCTGAAAATTGCTCATAGTTCCAAAGACTCAACTCTCCATAAAACCATTTTAATGTTTCAGTTTTTTATATTTCTTTTATTCTTTTTTCCAAGGACAACCATGGAACAAATGTGATACATGGTGGAGAGAGGGCTTAGGAAGTATTGGGAATTATCCATGAGATCTATATGAGGTCACTGCTGTTGATCAAGTCTACAGAGAAAAATCTCAAGATGTCATCTCGATAAACATATGTAGAATTTATCTTTAAATAAGATCCCTCAAACATACAAAGCAGTATAGATGTGTATATTATTTTAAAAGTAATTGAGTGTTGCCTGAGAATATCAACATGCCTTGGTTATAGTGGTTGACACATATAAACATATGCAATATCTTGTAGATTTGGTCCCAATCGATCCTTCAATAGTTATTTAATCATGATGGTATGAAATATTTTGTTTAATTTCAATTGACCATTATTTGATATCAGCTTGTAAAATTGTTTAATATTCGCTACTTCTTATGACTAGAACATGAAATTTAAACTATGGTAATGACTCATTTTGGCAGTATATTCCCTAGTCTAGGAAATTAAAAGTCCTTTTTATGCATAGGGGCTTTATTTCATTTATTTCTATGCTATCTCTGTCTAGATTCGGCAGGCACAAATATGCACATTTATCAAAGGAAAACTTTTCATTTTTAGAAACAGCATTCCTCATTTTATCAATAATGTCACGATTTTAGAAACAAATTCTACTACACTAATTGCACTATTAAATAGGAAATTTTGCAAGATTACATAAGTCTTGGCATCAGACTGATGTTCTTTCTAGAAAATACAAACACATATAACTTGAGTAACAAATTCTTTATGAAGTTAAGAGGTTTCTAACATTTGTTTTTAGTCTAACTGAAGGAAGACACCATTCAGTTGTGAGTAGAAAGATTATTAACAGTGGATTTATGTGAAGATTTGCAGTATACTTCTGTTATACAATTTGGGAGAAGTTCAAATCCAGTCATTTCAGTTAAAACCTCATATAATAACACTAATCAAAACATATGCAAGCAAGGTTCCTTCCATCTATGGTTATTTGTGCATATGTGCATACAATAAATGTACAAAAAGCTCTATTCATATTATTAAGGATGGAATGCCAATAAAATCTTAATTTTACATGTAACTTTGCAGAGATCTTAATTGCAATGTTTACTCAACCTAGAAGGAAAATAATTAATAGTGAAAGACATAGTCATGGGAAATAAAAACATAAAAATAAATAAAATTTCAGTTTGTAATAATTTTATGGTGCAAAAGATAGATGATCAATAAATGACCCTCAAACATAAAAATTGATCATGTTTGTGTGTGATTCTTTGCAGATATGGAACTATGGATACTTCTTCAAGGAGAAAACTTGTGTGGCAAGCCTATACTGTGGAGGTACTGTTGATGCATTTAGTCAAGGGATGATGGTGAATATCAAATCACTTTATTCTATATATACATTTCACTTATATCGTATTTTAAACATTACATTTAAACGGCATAAGGGAATGCACAATTTTTCTAAATTATTTTTGGGAAGTTGTGAATGAAACACTGAGAATGATAAATGGTAAAATGCCAAACAAAGCTCTTGTATGCATTATGCAAATTACATAAATTATGAGTAAAATTATGAATATACAAACACAGGGACAGCTCCAGTAAAAGAAGACAGCTAAACTGACAATGGCTTTTTAAGAAGAATAAGACTGAAGACAGATATGAACCATCACACTTTTGGATTCTCAAGAAGGAAGTGGTACTTTTGTTTTGCTTTGAGTCTCTCACAGAACAGTTCTAGGGCTAATGCACTTTCAGAGCAAGTAATAGAAGTTTCTGGAAGAATTATCTAGAAATCTCATATTTTGATACATTAGAGACCTCTTAAGTGATGTGATACTTGTGATAGTTAAGTTTTGCTGTCAACTTTTTTAGTCATCTTGGGTAGTTCTCTGAGGGTGTTCACAGAAAGGCAGCACTTTCAGTAGGGGGAAGGATGTAAGGAAGCCCAATAAAGCTGGAAGTGAACATCCATTCCTGGGAGGGTAGTGTAGGAAGGAAATTCCAGAGACTCAGGAAGGCAACAAGTCTGATAAGATTGGAAGAACCCACCATAAGGCTACATAAAGGAGGAGAAAAATTCTCTTTTCCCCCTTGTTTGTTCTGCTTGTCTGTGTAGTGCTAGTGATAGGTTTCTCTCTCTTTGGACATGTGAAAGGGGCCAGATTCTTTCTCCATTATGGAACTTCTCTGGATCTGAAGCTTCAATAAGTCCTTTCCTCCCATAAACTGCCTGGTTTGGAGGTTCATCCAAGTGGCATGTGGTTGACTGTGACAAATTTTTAAGAAGACCAAGACTGAAGGCAGATGTAAGCCATCACACTTATGGATTCTCAAGAAGGAAATGGTCCTCTTGCTTTCTTTGCGTCTCTCACAGAACAGTTCTAGGGATAATGCACTTTCATGGCAAGTATTAGAAGTTTCTGGAAGAATTATTTAGAAATCTCATATTTTAATCCAATGGAGACTTTTAAAGTAATGTGGTATGGTTGATAATATTTACTATAAAGACAATAATAATAACAGCATGATAATAGAAATAACACATTTGTAAATAACCATCAAGTAGCATAAAATCTGTTTTACATATCTCAAGTTCCTAGTGTCTAAAGCCATCAATTCTGTTATTTTTTTAAACCTGTCTTATTGACCATGCAAAGTCTTTGAGCAGCCATTAAGATATTACTGATATAGACTTTTTTACTCATAAATAAATGTGACAGTAATCATGTCCCTTAAATATAGATGGAAAACACCACAAATTGTGCAATATCATCTTATCAATATTATAATGCTGTTATAATATCAGCAATAATGTTATGAGGCAATCTTTCACATATCTGTGAAAAGTTTCAAAAGAATCTTCCGGTTGGGACACAAATAAATTTTGATTTAAAAAAATGTAAAAGGAATTAGCAAGGCACAGAATCAAATAAGTCAAAGAAATAGCACAAGTCATGAGATAGAATTTATATTGTAGTCCCAAATCTATCATCACTGAAGAAATAATTTTACTTTCCAGTCATTTTTCATTTCATCTACCGACCTAAGAACCCAGGGCTTTGAGAGCAATAAAAATTATTAGAAAAAATATTGTTTTCTCTGCATCTCAGAAATGTTCACATTCTTATTTCATAGCACTATAAAATATAGTCAGGATCCCACAACTTCAGGTTCAAGGAATTCAAGGTATCTTTGAAGGGCCAAAATTTCATATTTCCTTACAACACAATGTAAAAATATAACCATCCAAGTGCTAGGCCTGGAAGTCCATGTCTGTAATCACAGATACTCAGTGGCTGATGCAGAAGGATCACAAGTTCAAGGCCTAACTGAACCACAGAGTGAGTTCAACGCCAACCTGGGCAACTTAGTGAGAACTTGTTTCAAGACAAAAACGTGAAAGAACATTTGAGAATGCAGCTCTGTGGTGGAGTGTTTGCCTAACATGGGCAAAGCTTTTGGGTTTAATTTTAGAAAAAAAATCTTAAAATAAGTTAGTCAAAACATTATGTGTTAAATCATATTTTGATATTTTCACCTAGAAATCAATTTTAAGAGCCAGAAATAAGCAAACACAACCGATATGCTCACCTTGCATAAGTGCATGTGTGCTGTACTGTTATATTCATGTAAAACAGCTCTTAGAGCAAGATCATCAAACATTTTAGCACATCTCTGATGTGTCCAAATATGACAGATGAAATCTCTTCTGACACAGTTTTCCGACAATTGAATTTATACTGACATTGATGCACAAAGATTTCTCAAGGAAAGATTCCCTCACCAAGTGACTCAGCTCCCTGAACAGGGCACCATTGAAAACTTTTACAACAGTCTTTACAATGTTAGCACTAAATACAACCTACAGAATATTGACAGTAAAGAATTCATTTTAATATTATAAATTGCATGATCTAAAATTTTCCCTAGATATTTCTCACCATGACATGTGACAGATTTGTTTAGATGAAGGGGACAAATGTAACAGTAAAGATAATGACTTTTTTTAAAATGTCTGATTTAGAAATCTCATATTTTACAGTATCTTTCCTGCAATGACCCGGAGCATTTGAAAATTTAGTGTCTATTGTCCTCGTTAAATATTCATATCCAGTTCATACTTTCAAGTGGTTTTTTTTTGACAAGCAAGTGTAACATAATGACATCCACCAGTATCCACACACTCATCAATTTCTCTTTTCAGAAATATACTAACATTCACAAATATATGTCCTGTAGTTATCTTGAACATAGCAGAGAAAAGGCCAAGTGCTTAAGCTAAACCATGTGGTTCTTTACCTAGTTCTGCCACCTGCTTGCAAGTAAGGTTCACAGGCAAGACCGAGGGTGATGCCCTCTTGGGTTCTTTTATACATTTTAAGAGGGTTGACCTAAAGATGCAAATGAAGCCAATGGGATGGATGCTGCTTCCAAGATCTCTCTTTCTGTCTCTCCCTTATTTTTTCTCTCATATTCTCTCTCACCTCAGATAACAGACTCTATGGAAGGCATGTGTCATGTCTTGGGGAAATTCTGGAGAGATTGTAGAGAGACCCATGAGGTGAAGGATGGAGGCCCTTAGTTGAAGAGGTCTGTGAGGAACTTCATGAGATAGCTGGAGACTCTGATCCAGGACTATATAACTAAATGTCTCCTAGATTCCTGACATTCAGAAACTATTGAGAACATGAACAATTACTATTTCATATTGTGTTTTTATTATGTCAAGATGGATAAGCATACATTGACTTAAGCACATCATTCGAGGTCTCTTTTGCCCAGGCTTATCATTTATAAAACGGAGAGGGTGATAATACCAACATTCCATGTGGCTGTGAAGATTAAAGAGGTCTAACAAGTGTGTGCTCAGGAGCTGGAATCCTATCCATATCGATTATTCTTTTTAATTTCCAGGACTCCAGTATGTCCATCCCAGAGAGGACTAAAAACCATCTATTATCTTGAAGTCTTTTAAAGAACATTTTTATCTCACTCTTGAGGAAGTAACACAATACATTAATATATAGGTATATTTTAATTCAAGTTGAACCTGAGGATTTATTACCATGCTATTAGAAAAAAAAATGTTGGTCCTCCAAGTGGAGGAAAAATACTGGACTTGTGATCATAAAATAGTGCTTAACAGCTTCTCAGACAGAAAAGCCCGGTGTCCCTTATGGAGAGAAAGAAATAAAACATTATCAGAAAGCACTTCATAGTCCCTTCCAGTCCCTCAGCAGCTCGCATCAATAATAACTGCCATTTTGAAGACTAACATCATAGATCATTTTGTTTGTCTGCAAATTTGAATTAAATTGAATCCCACACACCTCTTGTAACATTATATTTGGGAGGCTTACCCTATTCTTTTATCATTTAGCTTATTTTTTTTCACTTTTATGGCTGCATGCTATTCTATTATATGAAAATACTGCAATGTCTGCTTATGGTATCAAGGAAGTGCTATGACAAGAAGCAGGTGTGCCTGAAGGTGCCTTTGGGTGAACATGCTATGTACTTATCCAAGAGGAGAATATACACTGAAATGGAATGATAGATCTGACTATCCTCATAAATTTTGAGACTATGTAAGAGTTAGAAAAAATAGGCATATGAGTCAATACTCACAAAGTAGAATTAGAGGAAAAACACCAGAAGGTAGTCCTCTGACCTCCACATGCAAACCATGGTGTGTGTCTACACACACACACACACACACACACACACACACACACACACACACACACACACACACTGATCTAGCAACCTTCACATTGCTGGGACAAAGCACCTAATCAAAAGCTGCTAGCAGGAGGAACGGTGTTTGGATTATAGTCTTGAGGAGAAGCTTAATGATGGCAGGGGAAAACAAGATATGAGCAGAGGCTGAACATCATCTCTGCCACACAGCAGGTGAAATACAGCAGCAGGAGAGTGAGCGGACTAACCCTAGCAAGCTAAGGGCAAATAGAACCTGAAATCTTGAGATCCGCCTCTCAAAATGTCATTAGTTCGGAACCAAGCATTCAGAAAATATGAATTTATTCAAACCATCACACACATAATGCATACAGATATGTAAATTAAAAATAA
The DNA here is from genome assembly GCA_004024765.1 of Zapus hudsonius. Classification (NCBI taxonomy): domain Eukaryota; kingdom Metazoa; phylum Chordata; class Mammalia; order Rodentia; family Dipodidae; genus Zapus; species Zapus hudsonius. Next base: position 927 of record PVHP010004806.1, on the reverse strand, counting down.
TATTGTCTTTAGTACACAGAAAATTTTGTTAGATTTTCTTTCTATAAAGGAAGACTCTCTCTAAAGCACAAATATTTTCCAAACACAAGGAAGACAGCCAGGTTACACATATTTATTCATTCAGTTGACAAGTATTCAGCAAAATACATTCTGCTTGGTGTTGAGCTAGAAGAGGAGGCAGCTAAGAGGACACTGTGTCACTTTATTTAGTTAAGCGTATGGAGTATTGTAGCTGGGAGAAAAATTACAATGAACTAGAACCCTAAATCAGACCTCTGTGTCCTAATTCTAACTCTACAACTTACTAGCTGCAGAATGATAGCATGTACTTCCAGGGGTTGGTCAGTTGATATTTATTCTAAATGTTGTTCATCTTTATGCATATTATATATATCAAAGGAGATGTGTTGGAGCATAGGGAGTGTGGGAAAGAGAGAGAGAGAAGAGAAAAAAGAAAAGACAAGAGAAGAGACAAAGACAGAGATACTGAGATTCTTGGCAGCATTTGTTGTTGCTTCAGTTGGAGTGTGAAGTCAAAGGCACAGAGAGGAAGGTTATGTGGTTGTAATGGATGTCAGAATATAAAGAGAAGTGAGACAAGCATAGAGCCTGGGCCATGTGTGGCTTTGCGGAACATGGGAAAGTTCTTATTCTAATGTGTTGGGGAGGGAAATGACTTCGTACATATATTAAAGTGCTTCTGTGCAGTTAACTGACCATAAGGGCTAGAGCTAAAGTAGAGAGATAAATTATAAGTGCACTGCCAGAATAAAGCAATCTGTCAGAGAAGATGTTGGCATAGAAAGAGCAAAGCGGTAAAGATAGGAAGGAATCATTAAATAAGGTCCACATGAGTCCAGGAGGCACAGCATTTAGAGAAAGATTGAATTTTGGTTGTGAGAAAATTGGAATAAAGAAGCAGGGAAC
>PVHP010004805.1:0-68989 GCA_004024765.1 Zapus hudsonius | reverse complement strand
GCACCCATCAGTAACAACACACTTGGGCCAGGAAGACCGGGATGAGTACTAAGATATACAGGATCCCTTGCCACAAGGACTAATACAGACAGCCCACGGAGGAGGATATACAACTGATCAGGGATGGGGAGGGGGGGAATTGGGGAATTCGGGATAACAACGCATTGTTTGCCCACTAAATAATGTAACTCATTATGGATAATAAATATATATTTTTAAAAAAATTTGAAAATTCATGTGGTTTGTCTTCACTGCTGCAATTTTTTATTTGATGTTTATTTACCAGAAAAATAGAGTTTTCATGTTTTACTAAAATATGGGAAAATTTTACATTACTTCTTTTAATCAGATGTATGTATAGATGATAGGTGAGCAACAGACAGAGAGAGAAGGCTCTTCCAGAATTCAAGTCTGAAGCTTCTGAAGCTGGGAGTAGAACACTTGGACAGATGAAAGCCGATGGGCTTGAGTAGACCTGCCATTAGCTCTTGTGTTCATGAGAACGCACTTACAGAGCAAAGGGAGAGCAGTGCGAGCATCCTCAATCTGCACTTCAACTTCACATTGTTAGTTGAGCAACTAAGCCAATGGTGCTCCCACTGATGAAGTTCCCAACCCCTGGAGAAGGAGCAGCTAGAGGGGAAATGAAGACAGTGGGAACCCCAAACTGTAAGAGGTCTGCTGGGTGCTCAAATGGACTGTCAACTGGAACCTGGGGCAAACAGATCCAGGATTCCAGAGGGACGGGGAGAGTGTTGTTCACAGGGCAGGTATCAGGTTATCAGCCCAACAGGGAGAAAGAAGAGGGAGACAGCTTTCAAAATGATTCTGACAAATTTCAAGGTTATTTTTCATTTCTTTATCCTAAAACCCCATAGACATAGCCTGATAGATAAGTCAAACACAGTGTCAGGAAGAAATGAGTAAACTGAGAACCTTCGAACAAGTTTTATGGGTTGAAAGGCCCTGTTTGCCTACATCTCATACTCATTCAGATCATGTGAGAAAACAAATGTCATCTAGAAAGGTGAAAAGTCTTTCCACGGTGACACCTTGAGATGGTGCCAAGAGCGTCTCTCCATCCATACAAGGTCGTCCTGAATGTCCTCAGTCACACATCGCCCTGCTGCATCCGTGGGAGGTGCGTGGGCACAAAGTAAGTTCAAATAGGGGCAAAACTGAAATGATTCTATTTTCCCCCCTGAAACTAGAGAATCCAAACTGAAAAAAAAAAAGCTGAAAGATAAATGGAATTCAGTTATTGAAGATGGCAATTCGCTGACCTGGTCATCTATGGGACAGGGAATAAAAGTGACGGCGACAAAAACAAGATGAATGGAAGCCTGATCAAAAGAAAGAACACTGTGGGCTCCAGTGGTTGGGATTCGGGCTCAGTACGAAGTAGGGTTTGAAGTGAGCGTGGCAGTGGGCAGAGGAGCAGGTTCTCTGTGGGCTTGCGGAGGAAGCGTGAAAACCAGGCTCTGAACACCTAGCACAGCGCTCTTCAGAGAGACGCTCCCCTGGCACCATGGGCAAGGGTTGGTCTGTTAGCCTCACATCCTCGCTCAATTCTAAAACTGGATAATTAAATTCTATCACTCTAATGAAATTTCCCCTGTCGTTTACACTGCACAGATTGTGCACAAATGCTCAGGACACTGGGAGGAGGAGGAGAGCCCTAAGCAGAGGTCATCCACGCACCACAGGACACAATGGAACTCAGCCTCCCCGTGGAGAAGTGTGGGCCCCTAGGTTAGGAATTCAGGACCAAACCTCAACAAAACTAGATCAAAACAACCCATGTTCCTTAGATCTGTGGCTGTCCCCACTGAACAAAATTCGCCAGATAGTTTCAAATTGTCAAATGTCTCTGCATTTGGTGTCAGGAATATCTGGTGTCAGTTCACCCTAGGAAGATATACAGGTAAATTGCTAGGTTAACAGCTCTTCTGTCTTCTCAGAAATCTTCCAGAAAAGAGGATTGGATGGGGTCTGGATGCACAAGCTTTTCTTATCCTCATTGCTGCTATTATTGGATTCATGACTGACAAGGAAGGAAGGCAGTATGAAGCATCTGCAAAATGTGAAATATACATATATTTACTAATGCATATGTGGAGCTTATGTTGAAAACTGAAAGTTTGCTGTATTGAAAGCTATCAAAACTCTTAAAGCGAAAGGAAGAAATTAACATTTTCCCTCTTTGGATGTGAATAGATTATCAAAGACGTCAAGATCATCCTAATACCTTTAGAAGGATCTGTTTGAGTCCAGGGGACAACATGGGCCCAGGAAAGTCTGATTTTACAATCTGCTCCAGTATTTAACTTCCTTCCAAATAGCACTCACTATTGACCCTTGCATGGAGTTTCTACAGTAAATTGGGGATTCAAGGAGATACTAAAAACTGTATGTTCACAGCATAAAACTAAGATGGGAGCAAGGGGTGGGTTGGGGGAGGAATGAATTAGGGAGCCCACATGACAGGGAGTTGCATTATTCCCTAGTTACTCGTGCACTCTTGGCTTCTCAGTTGATGAACTTTTCACACCAGAAGTGGGGAAACTCGTCAACTTTTCCTCTCAGAGTGTCTTCTCTTCTCTTCTCTTCTGTCTCACCTAATTGCTGTGCACTCAACCTGGACAGGCCTTGTTCTCATTTCAACTTTCTCTACAAAGCTCAGGTGCCCTTACCTGACTTGGGAACCTGTCTTCACCTCATCCAGAGGAACACGCCTCTGGCTTCTGCAGAAATTCCTGCAGGACATGAATGAGGACATTCCCTGGCCTCTGTCATCATGTGAGCAGCCTAGCTCTCCTCCTGCTTTGTCACACCAGGACCGACTTCTCAGTGTCCCCTCTCCCATCTTTCTTCTCCCAGTCGCTTAGAGGAAAACCCAAAAAAGTCAGAAATAGCTATGACCCTGTAAGGACATAGCTCCTCACATAAAGCAAAGACCGTCTTGCAAAAACTATTGCAAACATTTCTAGTTCTGTCTGCATACTTATGAAAACGCAGAGAAAGGAGAACATTAGATGCATCCAGTTTCCAAGTATTTCGTGCTGCACAGGCTAAACTTCAGGAGAGCTAAATAGACACGTAATGACCATGTAGGGTTTTTTCATTGTGGAGATAAGCCCTTCGCTCCCATGAAACAATGCATCTGTGTGTCTCCTGAGCCCACCAGGGAATTTAAGACCTTCGGATCACTAAGCCAGCTAAGACCTGGACATCGACTCTAGGGTTTAACCATCACTTATTTGCAGGCTGTGTTGACATCACTCCTATGTGACAAATTTACAAAGGAAGAGACGAAGCCAGGCACATGAAATATAAGATGATTCCATGTCTTAAGTACTTAAAGCCTATTACCAAAATAGGTGTGCAATATTGCCGATATAAATATCATCCTTAACACCTTTTGATTCTTTTTACTCTGAAGTGTCCAACCCATTATAGAACAAAGAAAGGCTGCCTTTTAAATCTCGTTCACTCGGGCTTCCGCAGAGATGGATGTGCTCCCTCAGAGCTCAGCCTCACATAAAAGCACCGTGGTGCACTGCTGTAAATCTGTTTTACATCAGCTTTTATGTGAACCAGGCCTGGGCTGGGCTTCATTATCTTTTGGTTGTTGTTATTTAGCTTAAAAAAAATAATAAGTAGCCTCCAGCTAGCTCACATGCTTTGCTTTGTAAATAACATGAGTTCACTTTTGTCTAGAGAAATCTCTTGGAAAGCTGAGGATTCTCAGGCTTGTTTCTGGTATGATGGTAAGTGCTATTAGACCATCTCTTCTCTGGGGCTCTCTCTCTCTCTCTCTCTCTCTCTCTCTCTCTCTCTCTCTCTCCTCTAGTCCCTCGGGGTCTCTAGCCCACACTGCTTTTCTCTATAAGGGCCCTGAAGGCCCAACTCTGCAAGGCCAGACACCAAAAATGCTACTGTGATGTCAGGGAGAAAGATGACTTGTCTACATGTCAAGTCTTCTGTAAGGTCTTCAGAGAAACACGCTAACAATGGTTCAAGTTTATTTTAACTGAGGAGTTAAAGTTCTGGTAGAATCACATTTAAGTTTTTTCTGCCATATCAACTCAAATTTGGGACTTTCCCCACTAGGTAGAGGATTATATTTTAATCTCTGGCAATTTAATGGGAATGAAGGCTCTAAAGTGGCAGGGGCAGGAGCTGGAACAAGGGCCATTGGGGACAAGGTTTGGCCAGATAAGTGGTTTCTCTGAGCTGTGACTCCCTGATATATATATATATATATATATATATATATATATATATATATATATATATATATAATTTATTCATTTTCAAGCAGAGAGATACAGAGAGAGAGAGAGAGAGAGAGAGAGGAGAGAGAGAGAACACGCACCAGGGCTACCACTTTGTGGTCTGGCTTATGTGGGTACTGGGGAATTGAGCCAGGGGCCTTATGCACTGGAGGCAAATGCCTCAACTGCTAAGCCATCTCTCCAGCCCTCCCTGGTTTCTTATATTAGAAATTCTTGCCATGTTTCCCTTGTCTCTGGAATTATCTGGAACTTTGTTCCTATGGCCAAGAGATATCACTCCCAGTCGGTTTCAATGGGCTTGGGTCTCTGATAATGTGCCCAGAAAGTTTGTCCTTTTGCTGATAGATGACCTGTCCAGAAGAGATATTCAGCCAAAAAAAAAATGAAGGCTAACTTATATCTGAGAAGTTTCTATGAACCAACAATTTATCATGGTGTGACATACCCACGTGCTTCTAGGGAGCAACTAAAAGAAAAGGACAGACACGCCAAAAGGAACATGCTAACATGTGCCTAGCAGCTAAGTAGAGAGGATTCCTAGGGCATCACCAAGTAAATTTCAAAGCATTTCTTAGTTCAGAAAGCAAGGCTGACGAATAAATCAGGTACATAAAGCCATCAGCTACAGGAGCTGGCAGGTGAGGTGAAGCCCAGAGTGCCCCATGGAGCCCTGGAGGCTCTAAACTGACAGGGAGCAGCATGACACAGAGGGAACAGAAGGCAAAATGAAAACAAGAGAGAAAATGTAGAAAGAAACAGTTTTTCTTTAGGCGTGTTGGCATTCTTTATTCGTTCCGGCTTTCCCCTCCCCTCCATGGTCAGTGTCAATGTCCCTGGTGGTTTTCTTACAGGACCAAGCAAAGATCACCTTGATGTTGCAGAGAACCGGAAGCAAGAAAAAGAATGGCTTCAGATAACAACTTGCAAAGGTAAAAAAGGAGTCTGGAAGAGAAGATTTAGAAAACACAAGCAACTTTCCTCACCATCATCATCATCTCAGAGAGATTGAAGCAATTGCTTCAGTTCCTATGTGCAGGACAGTAACAGCATAAGAACAGATCATAAATATTAAAACTACAGCTGCAAATGTTTACATACTATGCTAAAAAAATGAAAAGAGGCCCTGAACGTAGAAAGCAAAGAGGGATAAATCATAATGAAAACTGAGAGCTCCAGATCAACTCAAGAGACCTCATGTCTACCTCTCCTCCTCATGTAAATTCTAACAGAAGAGAGAATGAATGGAAGGAAGGGATTATCGAAACAAGAGAGGAGAATTTCTGGTGCTAACGACCATGAGATTTGAGATTTTAAAAGCTCTCAGTATGCCCAGAAGAATCCAAAGAAAAAGACCTATATCTAAAAACACCATGACAAGTCAGGCATAATATAATTCCAGCATTTAGGAGTCTGAGGCAGGAAGAGTGCCATGAGTTCAAGGCCAGCCTGGGATACATAGTGAGTTTTAGGGCAGCCTGGATGTGCTAGATAACAAGACCTTATCAGAATACATCAGCAGCAAAATACCATCACAGACAGAAAGGATCCCAGAGAGGCAAAAATAAGTGACACACCAACAATGAGAAATCAAGCCTCCACCCTGTCTGATTTCAAATTAGCAGCCTTCATGCAGGAAAACAACAAAGTGATGCTGTGAAGGTTCAGGTTCATGTGTGATATCCTTCAGTCCAGAGTTCTGTACATACCTGGACAATTAGCCTAACCTAAGACTAGAATAAAGTCACTGTCATAATGAAGACTAAAACATTTACTATCAAGCATCTTTCTTGGAAATTTATTTAAATTATTTTAAATCAAAATGATTGCTTTTCATAGAGTCAATTCCAGAATAGGAAAAGGTGTGATCCATGAAACAGAGGACTCCTGGGTGAGCTACTGAGGGTGCTCTCCTCACACTGCCAAGTGAGAAGCCTAAAGATCACACACTGAGATCGGGGGAGGATGGAGCTCCAGGATGAAGGAGGACAGGAAAAATGGGACACCAAAGAACAGATGGGGCAGCTGAGACTTTAAGAAAATAATTAAAGGCATAAAGAAGCTAAGGTACAGCAGAAGACAGGTGGTCTTTTCTCATGAAAGAAAAATGTGTAAGAAATTCATGTTCTGAAAGGGAGCAATGTAAAATGAGGCAGTTCTGAGCAAATGAAGGGATGTGAAAAGAGAGAATCCATGTGGCTTTGAATCCTAGGAATAAACTGCCCTAGAGGACTCCCATAGAGAAAGAAATAGTCCAGACCCTGGCCTCCTCAGCCAGAGATTAAATAATACCTTTCATAGTCACACTGATGGAAATGTTGCTGATTAGTTCTTTTACTTTGAAAGACGTGTGGACAAAGACCAGAAGGCATGTTTGTGATGCAGACCAGAATGTAAATATGTATCAGCTTTGACAACTTCAGGGGAAGCAATACAATGCCAAAGAGAAAGAATGAAGAGCTGTGGCCTTAATCCTCTGCAGGGAACTTGAGAAAAGGCAAGTGATACTGACCAGAGTTGACTCTCTAAAGAGAAGGATGTAAGTATATTAAGGGCATGATTATAAGATAAAATCAAATAGGATAATCTAAAAGGCACTAATAAAATTTTCAAATATTGAGAAAACATATTACATATATGTGTGTGAATGTGCATACACACACACATATATATATATATTAGAGAGAGAGGATTAATAACCCAAATTCTCATCCCTCACATAACAGTGTTAGATTGACTAACATTGATCAATGAATTAATTGTGAAGCATAGTTTATCTGTGAAGCCCTGGATTAGAACATGGTTTCATCTTTGTCCACACAACACAGTCATTTGGGAACTTTCAAGAACATTGATGTCTGCACCCTGTGATTCTGACTTAATTCCCATGGGTGACCCCGGAGCACTACAGCTTTAAAAGCTCCTCAGGTGAGTGGCATGTTTGATCAAGACAGAATCACTCTGCTCTAAAAGGATAAATATATAGGAAGAGTATTGTGTAGGTGGGGCTAGATGCTGTGGAGTTGTATCATGTATTGTTTGATTTAGTGCCAAAGGCATGTGATATCTTGATTAAAATGGAACTTATGGTGTTAAAGCAGATTTGATAACAGGAATGCATCACCAAGGGATAGTGCTCAGGTCAGGAATAGTTTGTGGTTTTAGAGCATTACAAACTTCTGGGCATTGCAGCTGTGGCATTACTTCATTTCTTATTTTAGAGAAAAAGGTACTAGCACCCAGAGAGACTGAGTTATATGAGGTATGTGGGCATGCTAGAGTACTACATAGCCTCAAGGAAGAAAATGCCATTTGCAATAGTATGGGGGAGCCTGCAAGATATTATTCTCAGTGAAATAAGCCAGACACAGCAAAGTCAACGCCTGCCAGGCTCGCTTAAGTGTGGCACAGAAAACAACCAAGCTCACAGAGGAAGAGACATTGGTGATCTCTAGGGGCTTGGGAAGACGTTGCTCAAATGAAATCCTATAAGACACGATGAAGAATTTCGGGTGATTTATTAAAAACGTCTTGCCAGGCGTGGTAGTGCACGCCTTTAATACCAGCACTCGGGGAGGCAGAGGTAGGAGGATCACCATGAGTTCAAGGCCACCCTGAGACTACATAGTGAATTCCAGGTCAGCCTGGGCTAGAGTGAGACCCTACCTCGAAAAAACAAAACAAAACTTCTTTAGTTAATAATAAGCAAGTAGACTTTAAAAAATTTAAAAGAGTAGATGTTAAAAGCTCTCATAGTAAAATAAAAATAAATGAAATAGTAAATATAATTGTCTTAATATAGTCGTTCAAAAATGAATGCATGTATCCAAATTTTAATAAATGTGATCACTATTTGTCAATTAACAGTAAAATAAAGCAAGTTAGCAGCAGGTGCTGCCTCACTTTCCCCAAGCTTCTCTCTGTGTCTCCCCCCAGTTAACCATACTCCTCTCCCCTTGTCCTCTGCTTGCAGCCTCAGTTTTCCCTGAAGGGCACTCACAGCCCTTGTCTTCCCCTCCAGCACCACGGCTGCCCCAGCAGCAGCACACAGAGCACACATTAGACTCTGAAGCTGAATGTGCCTCAGGTCATTTTCTCCTTCAACAAGGAATGGTCTCTGCTTTAACTTCTGCTTGGTCTCAGTTTCTGGTCTCCGTGGGCCAGTGAGCCTCCATGGAGAGGCTGGCCTTTGTCCTCACCACAAAGATGCCTTCAGTCTCAGAAGAAAGCTGAGTGGGGAGCTGCCCGCTGTGATGCATCATATTAGGCAGTAGCTGATTTCACTTCTTCTCTGGCAGTCTCTGCTCTTTTTCCTTCTTTTCACTTATATCGATGTGAAGGACGCATATATCTCCATCCTTGTTTCCACAGCCAGGAAGAAATATGACAGGGCCCAAAACAAAGGTAAGAGATTTATAGCGCCCATGAGAGCCCAATTAATAGAAACCATTGGGTCTATGGCTGCCTTCTGTTTCTGAGGCCTCTAAACGCAGGGCTGCTTTCCCATAAAGCAGAGCACTTGACACTAGAAATAAAACATCTGCACTGCACAGGAAATGCTTTACATGCATCCCAGAGCCACACTCTGTGTTTAAACACCAGATTTTTAGTATAATTTTCGCTTTAGAACTTAACATTTTTACTGCCTTTCCCTCCAAATAATCAATATTGATTTTACTGTATCTGTTATCATCCTGACATTAAGATTTATTTTCCTTCTTTGCTCTGTGTGAAACTGTAGTTAATAGAAGGAGCATTTATTCCTTTCTTTCAGGAAGACTCCTGGAACAATTATCTCTACCCATTGACAAATCATTCAGCTTATGCGGTATTGAAAAATAATAATTGGATGGAGCCCTCATCAGGTATGAACATCTTTATTATCATTATTATTATTATTATGTTGGCTGGTACATTGGGAGAGCATCTTTGCAGGCTTTAGAGCTGTTAGGAACTAAGAAGCCTGAACTCATGGAAAGAAGTCCTTCACACCTCAAGTCCTCAGAATGTTACCTATGAAGAGTACCAAGCATATTGATGATTGGGTTCTCAGACCCAGTTCCTACCATGTTTTTTTTTTAAAAATTAAATATATATTTATTGTCCATAATGAGCTACATTATTTAGTGGGCAAACCATGCGTTGTTATCCCGACTTCCCCAATTCCCCCCCTCCCCATCCCTGATCAGTTGTATATCCTCCTTCGTGGGCTGTCTGTATTAGTCCTTGTGGCAAGGGATTCTGTATATCTTAGTACTCATCCCGGTCTTCCTGGCCCAAGTCAGTTGTTACTGATGGGTGCTATGCCTCTGGACCGTCTCCCCCACCACGGCTCTCACAATCTTTCCGCCCCCTCTTCCGCTCAGTTCCCTGAGTCGTGGTGGGTGAGTAATAAGGCTGCTTTAATGTTGCGAGCTTAGGAGTCCTTGTGTCGAAAATCCTTGGTTTCTGTCGTTTTTCAGGTTACCTGTTTGTTTTTAGGCTCCAGGTGCCTACCAGAGGCCCAGATGTGAGATATCTCAGAGGCAGGTGTTCAAATATGAGCAGGGAAGTCGCTACAAAGAATCAGCCCCAAGAGAACTCATCTCTCATGCAGTTTCTCCATTTGCTGCAGTTTTGGTCACCCACAACCATCATCTGAAAATACGTAAGGGAAAAAATTCATAAATAATCTCTCAATTTTAAATTTGATAGCACGATGAATAAACGTCTTGCCATCCCACCCCATCTCTTATAGTCTCCTTTTCCTCCTTCCTGGGACAAAGCACCTGACCCAAAACAGCTGGCCAGAAGAAAGTTGTTTATTTTGGCTTAGAATCTTGAGGAGAAGTTCAATGATGTCAGGGGAAAGATGGTAAGGCAGAGGCTTGGCATCACCTCTTTGCCACCACAGGTGGACAACAACAGAAGGACAACAGTAGCAATGGACAACACTGGCAAAGGGGAGCTGTCAATAGCACCTCTAAGCTTTTCCCCAACAACACACCTCCTCCAGCAAGGTTCCAGTTTCCAAATTGCCATCAGCTGGGGACCAAGCATTCAAAAACTTGAGTTTATGGGGCGTCTGATTCAAACCACCACCCGGTCCTTTCTCAGTGTTTCCTCACTGTATTCACCACCCACCACTAGTCACTTAGTAGCTATCTTGGCTGTCAGGTCACCTGGCAGAGCATCACAGTGTTTGTGTTCAAGAAGCCCATATCTAACACAATAATGGCTGTGGTAGCTTGAATGATATGTTCCCCCAACCTCATGTGTTCTGAATGTTTGGTCCCCAGCTGGTGGCAATAGGGAGGTGGAGCCTTGCAGGAGGAGGTGTGTTTCTGGGGGCAGGCTTTAGGGTATTATAACCAGCTACCCTGACCAGAGCTCAGCTCACTTTCTTGTTTCTATCTTCCACCTGCTGTGACAAGGAGTGATGTCCGGGCTGCTCTACTATTTCTTTCCTGCCTTCCTGAAACTTCCCCTACAGACTGCAAACTAAAATAAACCCTTTCCTCCCATCAGCAGCTTCTGCTCCTGCAGTTCGTTGAAGCAATGCTACGCTAACTACAACAGTGGTCAAGCACAGAGTGGTAATGCCAGCGGTTTCATAGAAATGCACTGTTATCACCATTCTATTTGATGATTAGCTACCATGAATTAAACTTTATCAAGATATTTTCATAAAGAGAAAAACAGTGTAGACAGGGCTCAATAATATCTGCATTTTCAGCCATCCATCAGGGTCATAGACTGTATTCATATATGCTCAGTGACTGATGCAGTGCAATATTTCACAAATAGTATAATCAGAGGAACCTGCAAAATGCCATAGAGAAAGCATAAAATCAGAAGTCACTGAGCTTGGGATTTACTGAATGACCCGAAATAAATTACCTAAGCTTTCTGATTTCAAGAGTCCAATCTCGGTAGTAATATTATTAAAAGAATGTTAGAATTTTGTTTGAATTTGTGTAATAACTAGATTATACCATGTATAGTAAATTTTAAAATCAAAGTTACATAAAAATATGTGCTTATACTATGCCATAAGGCAAGAGCTTCCCCACAGTATCCAGGAATCAGATGTGGGGGATCCACCTACTCACTCACTCATTCACTCAAGCAACAAATATTTGTTAGGCAACTGTTGTGTGTCAGGCTCTGCACTGGATGCTAGAGGTCCAGGAGAAGGAAAAACACGGGCCCTTCTTTTCATGGACCTTTCACACAGTCAGCACAAACACACACTGGGGTAACAGCTCTACAAATAATGTCAGACAGCATCTGTCATTGCTAAAAATACAACTTGGAGCCATAAAAGCCCAAGCCAGGAATGTGATCCTAAGAGATGTCACCTAAGCTAAAGTCTTAGGGAATAGAGAGAGGTAGCCCATTGCAAGGTTGAGGGAAAAGCAATCAAGCCTGAGGGATCAGAATGTGCTGATGGAAGAAGCTCAGAAAACACAAATGGGATGAAATGGCAACATCCCTGCCAAGATATTGGCACTCTCTGCAGAGGCAGAACAGAGGGCAGTGGGCAGGTTGAAAGTCAACTGTGACCACATTGCAAAACAGCCATGATTGTGCTGCATGGTGGGTTTATGGATGGCTTGTATTTTCATCTTTATAATTTCTTTGCATTAAAGAAAAATGACTCAATGGAAGCCAGGAGACAAAGATAGAAGTGAGAAAGCACATGGCAAGGTAGTGACAGGGCAGGACAGGGAGTGTTTGGGTCACTGGGGAAGGCAGGACGAGTGTGCATCTTTAATGAGCCCCATGAGCAGACATGGAATCTTCAGGTGCCAAGGTGTCCTGGAGTCACAAATAGATGTGTTCCATTTATCAAGAAGGAAGAGCAAAGCAAATGGCCACAATAATCATCATGATACTGAGACGTCACCCTGGGCTAGGTGAGTGTGGGCTAATTCTGCCCTTCTAGGATCTGGTCATCCTATCTAAAAAGAAATCTTAACTGCTGACAGACAGAACTATTTGTCTTAGGGGTCAATTTGTTTTCCTGCTGTCCTTAGCTGGGCGGGAGGCTATGAAATGCCTGTGTGTCCTGGTGCACACAGATCCCCACTGCAGAGACTCCAGCAGTGGAGCAGTATTTGTTGGATATTTGGGGAAGTTCTCTACGCTCATGAACGCATTGTTCCAGCTGGCCTGCCAGGAGACGGAGCGTCTGACCCTGACACTCAGTTAGCAGAACAGACCGTGTATAGCGTATGCTTGACACTGATATGATTCAACGTTAATAACTGCTTTTCAAATATTTATTACAATGGCTGTTTTAATAAATATTTCATGAACACTACTTTTTTCCCCAAAAACCCTCTGTTGCCAGCTTTGCTGCTTTAATTTGCTTTAATGAGGAATTTTTTTAATGCAGTGATAAATTTCTTTCCTGCCCATGTGCAGGAAGCAGAAGACTATTCTGGAATAGTTCTCATCTACAGTAGCCAAGCTGGTGCTGAGTAAAAAACCAGCATGGAAGACCCTCAATGAAAGACAGACAGCAGCTCGGCCACTCGTCAGATGAGGACGTGTGTCAGTAACAAAGCAAGACACAAAGCCCTGATACATGGACTAGCCTTTTCAGAGAACAGAATCTTTGAGGGAAATGACCCCAGCAAAGGCTCCCAGCCAGCCCTGCTTGAGGAAAAAGGGCAAGAAAGAGTCATGGGGGCCTTTCGTCCTCATAAATTAATACATCAGATGGAGCAAAACAGAAAGCAAGGGGCCAGCTCGGCCTTTGCCCAGCTAGCTGCTGTCCTACCCCACCATGGACAGTTGAGTGTTCAGCACTAAATGAGACATCTCTATCACACCCTGAAAGGCTCAGGCACCATTGTGGAAAAGGTAGCAGAAAGAATGCATGAGCAAAACAATGAGGAGAAGTGCTCACAATGGCTTTTGTATTCATGACCTCGCAGCGGATGGCATTCCCCTCACAAGGCTGGCACAGCACTGTCCCCTTCAACATGTTGTCATGAATGATGGAAGAGGAACCAGTTGAAAAACAAGGGTTCAGTGTTATGGGACAGAAGTACAAGAATGTAATGGGAGGTATTGTGATCAAACATTTTATGTACATGTATGAAAATTGTCAATAAAACGTTTAAAAAGATGGGTGAGGAAATGTGAGGATGAAGCTGAAGGACTCTCCACTGTATCACAGCTCACTGGTAAGAAGTTCTGTCTGGGGCTGGGAAGATGGCTCAGTGGTTAAAGGCACTTACTTACAAGCCTACTGTCCTAAATTCAATCCTCCTCAGTGTCCACATAAAGCTGGATGCAAAGCTGTCCATGCGTCTACTGGAGAAATCAGAAGTAAATAGGCCACATGATCAGATGAGCTTGAAGAGTGCGAGCCTTGTAAATGGTCAGAAATTAATAAAAGAGCTTTATAAAATCCTCACGGGGCCACAGAGAAGGCTCAGCAGGTAAAGGGCTTGCTGAATAAGCATGAGCCTGAGTTCCATCCCCAATGCCCAAGTAAAATGATGGGCATGGCAGTGTGGATCCATGTTCCCAGCACTGGAAAGGCACAGGCAGGAGGATCCTTAGGGCACCATGACTTACTAGTCTAGGTGAACTGGTGAGATCAAAGTCCAACAAGAGACTATCTCAAAAAATAAGATTTAGGGCTGGAGAGATGGCTCAGCAGTTAAGGTGCTTGCCTGCAAAGCCTAATAATGATAGAATTTTGATTCCCCAGTAACCATATAAAGTCAGATGCACAAAGTGGCACATACATCTGGAGTCCTTTAGCAGTGGCTGGAGGCCCTGATGTGCCCATACTCTCTGTCTGTCTCTCTTCTATCTCTCTCAGCTTGCAATAGATAAATAAAACTATTTGTAAAGAAAAACAAGTAAGGTGGAGAGTGACTGAGGAAGACACCTGAAATCAACCCCCCCACACACTTGCATGAGCACACACATATGTGCACCCACACACACACATGCATACACACATGCACACACAAGCCCTTCCCCACAAAAACAGCAAGAAACAAAACAAAACAAGCAAAAAAAAGTAAGAAAGAAATCCTGATGGAATAACCAAGGATGAGGGCGTTGGTATGACCCCTGGTGCTGGGCACCCATTTCTTCTTTGTACTCTAGCTCTGCAGCCACAGTTCCAGGTAAAGGATGTTTGGAAAGACAGGACAGCTGACAACAGGAGCTTTGATTAAAAGTCGTTCAGGGAGTCTTGCTGTGTCTACAGCTTCTACTGATAAATTTATATGCTTCTTGATTTAGTGGTAATGTGTGATTACTACTTTGGATCCTAACAACCCTAATCCTGAAGGAGGAGTCAGCTCAGGATGGGGAAGTTGGGAGCACAAGGGTTAAGAAGTATGACTTGCAGAGGACTCCTGCAGAGTCCTCCCAGGTGATTGGGACCTCCAGGCTAACCTTAGGGGCAGGGGATACAGATAAGGACTCAGAGAATGACTGGGCTGGAGACAATCCAGATGTGATCATAGTCCATTGCATTTGGGTAGCAAAGATCAGAAAGAAATATTGGAAACTTAGGTTGGTAAACCTACCACCCATTTCCCTTGTATTTTAAAAGAAATTGGGAGACAGAAATTGTTAAAGGAAAATAAATTCATCTACTATTTAGAGAAACCAAGGAAGCCATGAGACAAATGCTAGAATGAGTGTCTATTTAACTGTGAGATAGACAATTCTGCCCTTTCTGGGGGTAAGAGGACCTGGGTCCCAGGTTGTTTCCACTCAGTTAAAGAGTGGAGATTTTTTAGATTTTTTTTAGGAGATTTTTATTCAAGTCCAGGCCAAGGAATATGACTTCTTAACAATCTCCTCATTTTTTAAAAAATATAAAGAATCTCATGTTTTTCCAAGATATAAAATACCTACCCATTCTGGGCCTGGCACAGTTCTTGGACCTGCCAGAGTTTCTTGTCCATAAGTACATGTCTGTGATGTAAGTCCATTCAAGGGAAAAAGGATAGTAGCCCAGTACCTAGAAGGGAAGGACACAAGAGTCTCTCTGGAATATCTCCTGCCCTGCTTTGTTGTTAGGATCTCAGTTCAATCTCATGATTGCTGAACAGAGACCATGTTAGAAACAATGGTTCATACAATGACGATATGTTAATTTCTTAGAACTATTGTGACAAATTACCACAACTTCATAGTTTAGCTAACAGAAATGTGTTCTTCCAGGGTTCCAATCCATACCGTCAGCAGGGCCATGCTCCCTCCATGGGCTCCAGGAGAAGAACTGGTCCTCATTCTCCCTTTTCTAGTGGCTGTGGCACTCTATGCCTACAACAGCATCACCAGTGTCTCCCTCCTCTTCTCTGTGGAATGGTTTCAAAGTTTCCTCTACATTCTCTCTACAAGCTCACCTGTGATTGGATTCAGGACTCACATAATCCAGGACAAACTCTGCCTTTCAAAGAAAAAAAAATAGCCGGGTGTGGTGGTGCACGCCTTTAATCCCAGCACTAGGGAGGCAGAGGTAGGAGGGTTGCCATGAGTTCAAGGCCACCCTGAGACTACAGAGTGAATTCCAGGTCAGCCTGGGCTAGAGCGAGACCCTACCTTAAAAAACCATAATAATAATAATAATAATAATAATAATAATAATAATAATAACTTAGTGGCATCTTTTGCCATATATAGTGATTTTTACTCTTTTGCCACATAAAGTGATATTCATAGGTTCTGAAGATTAGGAAGTGAATATATATTTGAAAGACCATTTGCTCAGCTTATCACAGAAAGAGCAGTATACTTACAGACAGAGGTGAATATATCAAAGGAAAAAAACCATTAAAGAAAAAAGAAGAAATGAAATATGAGAGCAAACTTCTGAAGAGTTGGAACCTGTCAGGGGAAGGAGCCAACCACCTATCAAAGGACATACAGTAGATGTTGAGTTTGGAGAACATGGGTCTTTGCTACTGCTTGGTTAAATGCATGATTTTCCACTGGTAGTTGGTCACAGATAGGAATAGGAGCTTATTAGTAACTCCAGGTCAGGGCTTTGCTAGTTGAAGTCTTGCCTGCATCCCATTTGGAAAGCATCGCCTCACCAGAGAAGAGACTAGCCAGCACTGAGCCAGGCCACTCCCATCAGTGCAATAGCACTGACAATCACATCAATCTTCAGTTGTCACCGTCACTGCAGAGGACACAGGCAAGGGGAAATGATTGGAGGTGGACATGCGGATTCTGGATGGGGGCATCTCCTAGGAGGAACTGAAGGCAGAGACCTGGGGATGTGGCTCAGGGAGTAATAGCATGTGCTGCTCAAGCCTGTAATGGTTAAGTTTTGTTGTCAACTGACTTTTTTAATAATCTTGGGTGGGTCTCTGAGGATGTTCACAGGAAGGCAGCCTCTCAATAGGAGGTAGAATGTAAGGAAGCTCAGAGGAGCTAAAAGCAGACATCCCTTCCTGGGAGGTCAGTGCAAGAAGGAAATTCCAGAGACACAGGAAAGCAACAAGTCTGGGAAATGGTTGTAAGATCCTACCCTAAGGCTATATAAAGGGGAGAGAAATCTCTGTCTAGCCCCTGCCCATTTTGCTGGTGGGTATATGGAGTTGGTGATGGGTTTCTCTCTCTGATTAAACCTGTGAAGAGGAGCCAGCTTCTTTTGCCATTATAGAACTTCCACTGGATCTGTAGCTTCAATAAATCCTATCCTCCCATAAACTGTGCCTGGTTTGGAGGTTCATCCCAGCTGTGTGTGGCTGACTATGACAGGGAGCATTCCCTAGGAGGAACTAAAGGCAGGGGCCTGGGGATATGGCTCAGCAAGTAAGAGCACTTGCTGCTCAAGCATGAGGACCTAAGAGGACTTGAGACCATCTGAGTTGGATCCCTAGCACCCATTCTAAAAACCAGGGCATGGCCATACACATCTGTAATCCCAGTCATGTCAAGAGTTAACTGAGACAAGAAAATCCCTGTGGCTCCCTGGTCAGCCAGTCTGACTGAAAACAGCATTTCTGGACTCAGTGAAAGACTCCATCTCGAGGAAACAAGTGGAAGAGAGAGACAGAAGGATGCTACATTCCCTTCTAGCCTCCACATTCATGTGCATGGCAGGATGTGCAGCTGCACACACGTGTGCATAGACCATGCACACAGGAAGCAGTCCTGGGAAGCGTAGAAGATGGACAGTGGACAGTAGCCCAAAAGCAGGCTGCAAGCATTCCCACAGGATGGCAGTGAAGGGCTCTTGGTGGCAGGAGGTGAGACAAACCTGAGGGAAAAGAACTTCCGACAGCACCTTTGGCCTTGACTCTGGACATGGATGCACTGCAAGGTGCTATGTTTTTCGGTTGTCTCAGACTCTACTACCAGCATGTGTTATTGAATGTTTCACTCCATTTGCCAGACCTCAAGTTTTCACCAATCAAATGACTTCTAAAGAAGTGCTTTGCTGAGAAGGAAGAGGGTTTTGCATATAGTAAGGCACAGCCTCTAACACATAGAGCTTCCTGGTGGATTAATTGAATCTGGCCCTTGGAGCCTTGCTGTGAGCCATGTCGTTTTATGCCACCCCTTGGTGCACAGGAGGAGGGCCACACATATATCAGTGGTTCCACAACACTCAAAAATAGCCTAGATGTGTGGTAGGCTATATGCTCTAGATTAGTGTAAGTACAGTCCATGACATTTGTCCAATGACGAAAATACTTAAGGGCACATCTCTTGGAATATGCCCCATTGTTAAGTGATACGTGTCTGTTCCTAGTTATAAAACTGCTGGTGATTGGGCTTTATCCTTTCCTCCTCTCAGTGTTCCAGGGGAATGTTGCCACCCCTTCTCCAGCACTGAAAAAAGAACAAAGAGGACCCCAGTATCCTGTGTGCCTGTGGCCTCCCCTCCCAAGCCCTCGGTTCACTTTCCCATTGGCTGACTTTGCTTGATGGCTAACTCTTCTGCAGCCTAGGTAATCCAAACAGCAGTTTATTCCAGATGTTGGACAATTTGCATAGTCCTGCTCAATATGAGAAATATTTCCTGAAGCTTACCGACCTCTAGAAAAGCAGATGTTTCCTCTTCAGCCAGTCAATCACCAACACTTAGCTGGAAATGCCGGGCTGTTCATCACTGTTGTCCAAACACAGGACACATGGCAGCCAGCAGAGAGAACTCTGGATGGTAAATCCTGGGAGCCATGAGGTGGGAACCTCTCTCACCTGCTGTGGAAGGGTCGAATCCTCCAAGGACCACTGTTCGTCATCTTTTCTGGAGACTTGTCTCCAGGATGTTGGGGAAAATTTACCAGATAAATCAAGGGGGATTCCCAGCTGAAGCAGAGATATAAGAAGCTGTCTGAGAAGGAAGTGGAATGTGCCTGTAGACAGAGGTGCGATACCCCCAGGTGTAGAGGGTAGATGGCTTCTGAAATGTTCGTTTGTTGCTCAGTGTGGTCCTAGGAGCACCTGCTCCAGCAGCACCTCGAAGCATCAGAAATAAACGCTCTGGTTCCCACCCTGGAGCACCTGCATTAGAAGCAGTATTTTAACAAGATTCCCAGTGCCCCTTACACACAGTAGTTTTCCAGGCATGGATTCATGGAGACACAAAAAGACTGTTCCCTTTTTCATCCAAAATATCTCCTTCCCTAAGTTCTGCTGCAGATACTTAGAATTTATACATCAATCACTCCTCATCTAAGACTGGACATTTTAAGAGGTTGCAATATTGACTCATGATTGCGACGGTCCCTCTGCTTTGCAGTTTCTTCTGCAAACCTACGACTGGAAAAGTCCTTTGTCTCTCACCCATAGGACTTTTAGAATATTCCAAGACAGCAGCAGCATTCACAATGTTTATTACAAGCCCATGTGTTCCTTTCCCTATTCGCCAGTGATGTGAGCCAGCCCAGAGGCACGCACTGAAGCAGAGATGGTAGGAAAATATCATTAACATGTCAAAATTCAGCCTGCTTCTTCACTGTGTGGCAATTTCCAGTCATAGCTGATAGCCTCCCAAAGATACCAGTGCGGAGGATCTTCGATTCCACATAGGTGGGATGCCTATTTTTCATCTTTCCTAACTCAGTACCTAGTCCATGCATAGCATAGAATTGGCCCCTATGCTTACAGTGTGGCAGAACACTATGACCTTGTAGAGTGCTATGTGCCCTGTATGACATTGTTAATATCTATCTCTGTCTGTCTCTCTGTCTCTCTCTCATGCACACACACACACACACACACACACACACACACACATATCCATCTGTGTGTATGCCTACCAATCCCCACAGGTGTGCATTCCTCTCAAATATCTCACTGAATAGATATGGCCTGTCCCCTCTCCCAAGGTCATGCAGCTAGCAGGTGACTAAGCAGGTCACGTAGCTCCTAAACTCACATTTGTAACCATGTCATTCTGCTTGTAGGCAGAGGGCTAAGTGGATGGGTGTTGAATGCATGGCTACAGAACATGGTAGGGCTCCTTAGCCATGCTTGTTCTAAAAAGTATCACCCCAAATACATCTGAGGTTCCAGACTTTTTTTTTTCTAGGTAAGGTCTCATTCTAGCCCAGACTGACCTGGAATTCTTTATGGAGTCTCAGGATGGCCTTGAACTCAAAGGGATCCTTCTACCTCTGCCTCCCAGGTACTGGGATTAAAGGTGTGCACCACCATGCCCTGCTCCAGACTAATTTTTATTCGCCTAGAAGAGGTAGCAGCAGCTGCCAGCATCCCTTGTGCTGAGCTCCAGGGGCTACGTCATTCCTGTCCAAAGGCTGTCTTCGTGTCCTTTTCAAGTAACTTCATGGGGCATCTGAGGAAACAAGCAGATTAGAATTCAACACAAGTTCGGCAGTAAATGCCCAATTCCTTCTGGAGGAATCACACTGAGGAAATTGAAAACAAAAACAAAGATGAAAAATCAGTTCACTAAGTGTCAAGGTGAAAACCAGGAGTTGCATAGGCACAGTCCCCCCACCCCTCAGCTTGAGAAATCCAGAATGCCCCATGGTACATGATTAAAAGTTCCTTTTTGTGGTTCCCCCTCTTGCCTTCATCTTTTTTGGTCTGAGCTGACACCAGAGACAATTAGGGACTGTATAATCATTGCTGCGGGGCTGAGCTTCCACTTGCATCCTCCTCAGAAGGGACTGATTACCATATTAAGCATCTTGCACTTGACAAAAATCAGTGAGACTGTTTCCCTCCGTTTCCCCCAGAACACAGACAAGATTGTCAGAAGGGAGAGGCAATGGAGGCCACCAATGAGAACTGGAGCTCTGAAACTTCTCTAACTTTCATAGCAGTTACTTCCTTTGATGTTGAGATCTCCTTTCTCTTTTGCATTTTATTTATTTGTTTTTGGTTTCTTTCCCTTTTTTCATTTCTTTTCTTTTTTTAACTGCCATTCAGAACTACTATCTTTTTGGCAGAGTTCTGAACCTGCCAAAGTCAATTGGAAAGGTCAGCCCAGCTCCAGTGGTTGGAATCATCACAGGTCTGCACCCCTAGAGGCTAGCCTGCTTATCCACCTAAACCTAGCCAATGGGACCCAAAGATCTCACTCATGATTGGCAGCTGGCTTGAGAACAGCAGGTCTTAGTCTCTGTTTTTAATAAACAACCTGGAAAAGAAAAACAACCCTCAGAAACCAGCTTTGCACTATACCCTGAAATGCTCTCTGACTTTAGGGGAGTAAAGTAGAGGCTTTAGATCAATTTTCTAAATAATTTAAGCCACAGACTCTGTCCCCTAGAAACACTCAAATAATTGAAGCCAGGAGGTTTGAGGGATGATATGTCAATAACTTTCTTCATCTGTTACATCACTTTCTCTACCTGACCCACAACAGTGTCCATAATGGGTGTGGGGACAATGGCAGTAATTAATCAAGTGCCTGCTTCGTGCCAGGCAGCACTCCAGGGACTCTGCATACATTATAGCTTTTAAGTACAGTTGTGCTTGTTTAGAGACAGGAATGCATTCTGACAAAAGCATGGTTAGATGATTTCATCACTGCAGCAACACACAGTATACATGCAGCTTACACAAGCCAGGTGGTGAAGGTCAGTCACTCTGCCTGGCCTCTAGGTGCCACCAGGAAACAATGAGCACATGATATCTGTGGCTGCTGCTGGCTCTACGTGACATGTAATGGATTTGTTATTAAGTAGGAGTTCATTCTAAAAAATAATTCAAAGCATGGGAAACATATAAACTACCATAGCAGTTTGTGCTTCTGTAGTCAAGCGTGTCCTAAATGCACAATGGCAGTGCGGTAGGTTTGTTCTCGCTGGTCTCACCACAAGCATGTGAGGGGTGGTTATGCTAAAACCTTGCGTTATTCAGCAATGATGTCACAGCTGATGGTAATTTTTCACCTTCTCAATAAGCTTATGGGACCACCACAAAAAATGTAGCCTTTCATTGACTGAAATGTCATTAAGTCACAAACTCACACAGGATTTATACACCCCTTAAAATCAGGGCTTTTATCCACCCAAGTAGAGAGTAAGGATTCATTCAAAAGGCTCACAGTCAAAAAGTCATAAGTGCGTATTAAAGGAATGGCTACTTTAACTCTATAAAAATGATACAAAAAGTGAATGTGATGCAATCCATGGGACAAGACAGCATTTCCTAAAAACAGACACAAGTAAACAATATTGAGACTCCACTCCAGTTCAGTCCTGGCTGCGGCTGCGGGAGCTCTTCGGGAACCCCCTCCCCATACTCTCTGGACTCCTCCCGCCCAGCCACTGCCTCTGGTCTTTTGTTCCTTTCTCTGCTACCTCCCACCTCTCTAGTCTTGTCTCCCTTTGCACGTTCCCTTGATTCAACATCACAAAGACCTCAGCACTGCTGTCAGAAGCTGAATTCTCATTAGGATGAAGGAGGGAAGGAAAGCTATGCAGGCTTCCGAGGAAGAAGAAATTTTCTTCAGTGGGTCAGGACTGGGTGGGATAAAAATGGAAAGACCCTGCATACTCCCATGGTGCCATAATTTGTACCTGTTTCACAAGGTGGGTGACAAGTTGGAGAAGGGGATATCGTTGTCTCTCTTCCATAGTGAGAAATCTGAATCATGTGAGGTCACAGAACTAAAAGTGATAGGAATCAGAGATAAGATTCAGATGGCAACAAAGCCCAAATCACAGTCTCCCACAGAAGAGATAACTGAGCCAGTGACAGTCACAATGAAAGCAGGAAGATTCTGAGGACCTGCTTCTCAGTGATGCAGATATATTGGTGGAAGAGAAAGGCAGATGACCTTGTGGCTCAATCCCAGCTGGCTGGCGACTCACAAATGTCCTTCCAGCCCCTCAACATTAGCTGGCTCCTTTCTCTCTGATGATATGCTGGTGTGGCTTGGCTTTTCTACAAATGCAAACTCATTCATTCAGCAGATGTAAGTTCCCACTAGTGTTACAAACCATGTCTGGACATCGCAAATACAAATACAGCGTGTTTCTTGCCCTGAAAGGCAAGAGTCAGAGTTGAAATAGGGCAGGAAACACTCATCTGGGCTTGAGTTGACCAGGAAGGACTTCAGCAAAGGCATAGCATTTAATGCTGCTCTTAGTGACTTGTACCTACTGCCTTCTTTTTCTAATTATCACTAGTTATTTATATTTTTTACATTTTCATACATAATGCATTTTGCATTTACCCTCTCTTGTCTCCTCCCTTTCCCTCTGACCCCCTTCCTCTTCCCATCTAGTTCCTCTTCCACTTGCATGTCTTTTTTCTTTCTTGTATCCCAAGCAGTTTAGTTAGGTTTTTTTTTTTTTTTTGCTTATCAGAGCATGGGCAAGGAGTTACTTACAGGAGTATGGGCAACTTACGCATGGCTACCCCACTAAAGAAAATGTCTGTCCTTCCCCCAGCACCATAGTCATTAATGCCAATAATTCAAAGGGTCTAATAAGCCTCTCTATTGTCCATGATGGAGTCTTATGCAAGGTGGAGAGGACGACAGGAGGTCAAGGGCAAGACAAGCCCATGAGGCAGGAGGGAAGCACACTGTAAGAGTTTATGAGTGTCGAAATATATAGGTCTTCATCTCAGGAATAATATGAAACCTTTTGTCCCATTGTAAGGCAACACTCAACCTGCGTTTTGTAATGCAATGAGTGTGTGTATTTCTGTATGTATGTATGTGTATTTGTGTTCATGTGGAGTGTGTGTGCATACATATGTGTGTGCATGTGCACACATGTAGAAGCCAGAGAGCACTCCCAAGCCTCAGAAATGGCATTTACCTTTTTTGACAGAAAGTCTCAGTTAGATTAGACTGAATGGCCAGGGAGCCCAGGAATCTGCTTTTTTCTGCCTTCCCAACACTGAGATTACAATTACATGCCACCTGGCATTTTTACATAGGTACTAGAAATTAAACTCAGGTCTTAGTACTTCCAAGACAAGCACTTCTACTGAACTATCTTCCCAGTCCTCAGATTTGCATTTCTTTTTTTATAAAATTATTTATTTAGTTAGTTAGTTATTTACTTTAAAGAGAGAGGGGGGAGAGAGAGAGAGGGAAAGAGAGGGAGAGAGAGAATGGGTGGCATGCCAGAGCCTCCTGCTGCCTCAAACAAACTCCAGATGCATGCACCACTTAATTTGGCTTTACCTTGGTACTGGGGAATCAAACCCAGCCCACAAGTCTTTGCACACAACAGCGTTTAGCTGCTGAGCCATCGTTCCAGCCCTCTTAAAAAAAAAAAAACTTTTTATTGTAAACTTCCATAAATTTAGACAATATACCATGATCAGAATCTCCTCCTATGACCCCCATTTCCCTCTCCCAAATCCCTCCTCCCCTGAATACCTTCTTTCCAATTAGAGAGTCCTCAATCTTGAGGTCATCATTTTTCCATCCTATTATGTAGGTATTGTGTAGATAGTGTCAGCCACTGTGAGGTCATGAATATCCAGGCCTCTTTCTGTCTGGCAGACTATATTGTAAGCACTCCTCCCCTTCCTTTGGCTCTTACACTCTTTCTGCCACCTCTTTCACAATGGTCCCTGAATCTTGGAGGGTGTAATAGGAATGTCTCACTTTGTGCTGAACAATCTACTGTCACTTCTTCTCAGCACTATGGTGAGTTTTGAGTCACCCCAGTGGTCACCACCATCTGGAAAGAGAAGCTTCTCTTACCAAAAGTGAGAGTAGAACTAATATATGGCCACAAAATACCACGTGGACTTCTTTTTGCAGAGCAGATTGCAGAGGCAGAAGGTAGGGAGCTGAACTGGATGGGAAGAGCAATAGTCTTCCCCTGGGGACATGAAGCTGACTGAGCTATGCAGGGAGCTTTGTTTGAGTTTTCAGGTCTCCAAAACTGGGGAGGATACTTTTTTCTACATCCTTCCTGGGTGCTTTTTAATATCACTTTTAACAAAAATCAAAGAAGTGTATCACAATAGGTCCTAAAAAGGAATTGAAGTAATTAAAATACATTTAGTTGATAACTAAGAACTACTCTAAGTCTAAGCATTCAAATGTGTGAGCCACCCACTGGAAGGACAGCTCAAATGTGTGAGCCACCCACAGGAAGAAAAACTCAAATGTGAAAGCCACCCAAAAGAAGGAAAACCCAAGGGAACCAAGTCAGTGGGCCTTCTGGGAGACACTTGAAGAAGTCATTTGGAGATCATATTTTACTGTTTTCAAGGGAGAGGAAAAAGGGAAAAGGAAGACAAAGAGAGACATAGGGTATAGCTGGTATCTTGTCCAGAGGCCCAATTCTACATGTTAGGTCCAGTCACTCACTCCAACAAAGGCAGACAAAAGTAATGGCAAAAAGCAAGGAAGTGTTTCATCAAAATGGCCACTTGGGTAGCACAGAAAATAAGCCCATATTTGGGAGGTACTGATAGGAGTATTAGGTTTAAATAGAGTATGAATTGGTGCAAGGGTCAATAGGAATTCTTCATCAAGATATGGTTTAGTCCATCATTGCCTCACTTCTGCCTCTGCAAGTTCCAAAGAAGTCCTTATTGCTTGAGGGGACCATCTGCTTCCCAGGAGATGAATGCTCTTCCTTATGGGTAATCTGTCTGGTGGGCTCTGTGGTTCAGGGAATCCAACGTGCCTACAGGCTTAGGATAAGAGACCTTTAGATGGCTGCTGAGGTCTAGAAGGGGACAGCGTAAGAGCTGACAGTCAGAGACCTCAGTCAATCTAATTGTGTGTCTTCATCCTTGAAGGAGGGTGTGATGGGTTAGGTAGCATCAGTTTTTAGACAGACACTCCTGAGTGATTCACATGCCTTAACATGCAGAGTTGAGCAGGAGTCCAACCAAGTTTGACAACAAAGGAGACAGTTGTAAAATGAAGGCAGAGATGGCAGGTATTTTTCCTGCTTTCTGTTACCATGTGGCCAGGGGAGGAGTCCGTGTTTTTCAGCCAAAGCAACTCCTAGGTGCCTGTTGTAGAGGGCGGAAGAGGAAGGGTACTGAAACTGATCTCATAAAACAAAAAAGGGGAGGCGGAAAAAAGAAAGATGAATGTGTAAACATGGAGAAAATAGACAAAGGCCAAGCCCGTCTCTGAATGTTTCTTCTGCCTCCAACACAGGGACATATTTGTGAATCAGAAGGCGTCTTATTGAAATCGGCCACAAAAATGTTTACCTTCCCCTTTCAAAGAGTTGTCTCCAATTTCTGCATTTTCCCTATGTGACCCTACTCAATTCATAATGAAAGCTGTGGGAGGAAAAGAAGGTGATAGAGAGTGAAAGAGACAGAGAGGGGAGAAAAGCCCAGAAATTTTCCGCATTTTCAGAAACGCTGATTCCAGAAAGCACAGAAATGATTACTTTGCTCTGATTCTGCAGTGATTATCCTGACTTGTTGTCTTTTTCATTATAATAAAAAATTCTACAACTGAAGCCCTTTTAAGTTTTATGACAAATGCAGTGTGTGGAATTCTCAAAATACTTGGACTGTGGAGGAAAACCTGCCCACCAGCAAGCAGCACGAGGAGTGTTTTCCATCGACTGTGCGTCTCCTGGATGTTGCCTTTTGGTCTCTGGCCACCTGCCGGCTCCACTTTTTCTCCTGTTGGCTCCATCCCATCGATGGCTTTGTTCCTAGAACCTTCACTCCACACAGCATGTCAAATGCTTCTGAGAGCTTGGAGAGATAGGCTTTTGTATCCCAGTGCCAAGCCCAACCGTGCCAACTGTGCCGGAATCCAGGGCAACGGGGTGAACACCACCTGCCCTCGGACCTCTCTTCCTTCCAGCCTCTGGGCTGGCATCCCGCAAGCTGTGGCAATCTCTCGGAGAATGACCGAGTCACCTTGAGGCAGAAACACTTCGGTGTGTGAGTTCCATAGTGATGTGATTGAAATGATCCTGCCGGCCGGGCAGATAATTATCTTAATAAGAAATTTTCTTTGAAAACACAAATTCTATAAACTACCTCTTGATCTCCAGACTTGAACCAAGCAAACACCTCCATCTCAAAATATGATCTTAAAATGAAATTAATATTGATTAGGAAGGCTAAAATAGTGCTGCATGGATGATAATAAAAATTATTTCAGATTAGGGGGTGGGGAAATAAAATGAGAATAAAAATGAAGTATTGGCAAAGCACCATAATAAAGTCCTGTGTTGTTAAATCACTAAGTTAATTATTAGGAGATTCTGGGAGAATATATTAAACTACTTCCAAATTGTGTGACCTGTTAAAAAAAACTGACGAGATTTCAAGAGAAGGGTATAAAGGCTGGAGGCAGGGGGCTAACGAAGCAGATTGACCGCATCAAGATTGCTCACGCACTTTCACGTCCGCACTCAGCCACTCACCAGGAGCCCACTGGGCACAGGGGTGAGCTGGGCACTGAGAAACAGGACAAACCACTGACCTCAAGGTTCTTACATTTAGTCAAAGGACTGCAATAGCCCTACAATGATACAAAGAGGAGACAGTGTTGAGTTCTACCAGAGGATTCCAGAAATCCACCCCTCATCCACACCCACACACACATAAAGCCATGGGCACCATGACGGAAGAAGTGAGGGATTCCTGTGTGGACTTTGGGTTTGCTCTGTTGATGGAAATGTAGATCTAGGACCTGCTGCATGGAGGTGGGCTCAACACAGAAGAGAACATAATTCCTGTTGACAATCTTCCAGACAGAGCAGATGCCGCAGGCAGGACTCCAGAATTGGCAAAAGCAGGAGGAGATGGATGCTGAACTGAAACCCAGAACACGGGATAGGTTTGGAAGCAAACATGGAGAACCTAATTCCCATGTGTCACTCTGAATGTGTATAAAGAAAGCTCCAAGACCACAGACCACTTGAATCCTGAGCTGGGTTACCCTGCTAACTCTTAGGGGGAATATTTATCAGAACAGTAAGAACAAGGGTCCTAGAGGCCTGCAGCTTCCATTCTTACCCTGATTCCATCACTAACTAGCTGAATAATCTTGGAAAAGTTATTTACTTTTCCTCTGCCTCCCTTCATTACCTTTAAAATGGGAATCATCACAGGACTTACCTCATGGGGCTGTTGTAAACATTGAATAAATTATTTTATGCAATGCACTCAAGATAATTCCCAGCATGGAGTAAACACTCGATAATTATTGACTGTAAAGTATTTGTCATTAATAAACTGAATTTTTAATAAAGCTTTGAGTTATTGAGTGTTTATACAATTTTAAAATAATGAATGAGGACCTTGGACCTTGTCTCATGAGAATATTGAAAGAATATAAAGGGAAGAGTCTTTAAAAAAATAATTTGGCCAAGACAGGGAGGAGGATGTGTTGTGGTTTGAATATAAAATGTCACTCATAGGGGACATGTGTTTGAATATTTGGTTCCCCAGCTGATGACACTGTTTGGAAAGGTGAAATCTTGAGGAGGCAGGGCCTTATTAGAGAAGTGGATGAATGGAGGTAAGCCTTGAGGTTTTATAGCCCAGCCCTACTTCCTATTTGAGTTCTTATTCATAACTGCAATGTAGCGAGCTGGCTTCCAGCTCCTGCTTGCATGCCTTCCCTGCCATAATGGAAACTTTCCCTCAAAATGGAAGGCAGGATAAGGCCTCTCCTTCCTTGTTCTGGCAGGTGTTTGTTCACAGCAATGAGAAGGAGATTGAGGGTGGTCTGTAAGACGAATTCAGAGCCTGAGTTGGGCTCATGGATTTGGAGGTTTCAGCCAATGCTCAGTGGGTCACATAATGTGGAAAGTGTGTGACAGAGCAGAACTTCATATTATGGCCAGTGTCATGGTTTGATCCAGGTGTCTCCCACAAACAAATGAATGTGTTCTGAATGATCCATCTTCAGCTGATGGCAGTTTGGGTTTTACAACCTCAATGGAGCTCTGTTGTTGTGGGTGGGCTCATAGGGGTTATAAGCCAGCTTTCCCTTTCCAGTGTTTGGCACACCTTCCTGCCGCTGTTTGCAGTGCTGTGGCAGAGGTGATGTCCACCTGTCTGCTCATGCCATCATCTTCCCTGCCAGGATGGAATCTCCCCTCGAGTCCATAAGCCTAATAAACCCATTCCTCCACAAGCCACTTTTGCTTGGGTTCTTTCGGCACAGTAACTAGAATGCTGACTACAATAGCCAGGAAGTGAAAGAAAGAAAGGACAAAGACTGGGGTCCTGCAGTTCCCTCCAAGGGCACATGCTTAATGACATAAGCCCTTCCTCAGGCCCCACCTCTCAAAGGTTCTACCCCCTCCTAACAGCACCCCTCTGGGACCAAACCTTTAACACATGGGCCTTTGGAGGACATTGAGATTCAAACTATCATGAGACCTCTTCATACCATGGGATTGTCCTTTCAAAGACAGTGTTAAAGAGTCTGCCTTTTATATATATATAATTTCATGCTAATTGCTAAAAGAAATTTGGAAACCATGTCATTCCCTTGCATAAATTCTGGCAGTAATTTTGATCGGAATAAATCACATGCTCCCAATCTTTCAAGCTGACTCCTAGGGAGGCTCCTAGGTATCTTACTAAGGACTTCGGCTTTTAGGTCACTAGCCCACATTTTTCAAAGTCCTTTACGAGAGGTAAGGAGAGTTGCCCTGCAAACCATGGACACAGGCAGACCTTTACCAGGATCATACATTGAAAAGATGAAAAACAGTTTTGGAGGAAAAACCCTAAGAGGGAGAAGTCACTTTCTGCTCATCTGCAGGATCTCTAAGCCGACCATGGCCAGCCACCCCATGGAAAGGCTCTAAATGAAGGCCCTATCACTGTGTGAATGCACCACTCTACATTTCCACAGGAGAGGTGAGGAGCATCTAACCAACAACTTGATAGTGGAAGCACATAGCATTTTTCAAACAAATGACATTGTGAGAAAAGAGAAAGGTCTCTGGGATTTAGAGGTTCCTGAGCTGTGTCATCCTCTGTTCATTACTAGAGGATGCTGTATCAGAGAAGTCAAGAACAAGGTCCTGGAGGCATGCTGCTTCCATGCCTGTCCCGACTCCATCACTCACGCTTGCTGAACTCTTGAGATACCTCAGAGCTGCTGAGTTAGCATCTTGCTGAGCTGTCCAGTTGAGGAGGGGCTGAATTCTCAGGGCCCTGCTTACCTGATCATCATATGTCTGTCAGAAATGCTTAAGCCATTCTGTCTAACATTTGGATATTGATATAATGTCATCTATAAATGAGTTGAGCTGCATTCAGAACAGTATGGGATAGATACATGTGGTCCATGAGATGCAGGTTGGGCATGACTGTCTTAAGGCTTTCCCTTAGCCTAGCCATCCATTTTCATTATCTTGATGGCCACCTCTAAGTGAATTGATATCTCCTAAATCCATTCCTCCATTCATCCCTTCAGAAGGGTTTTTTCTTGCTTGTCTCAAAATATCTACTACTCAGCATATGTGGGTGTTTTCTTTCCCAGCAATCCTCCTTTCCTGCCTGATTTTCCATTGTCATACTTGATTATTCTACTATCTTTCTTCATGGGCTCAACCATCCCATTCGGAAAACAGGCAGTCACCCACCTTTGGCACCTGTTCCCCAAAAGAACCAACCACTGAGGCATGCTAATTTTACTTCTTTTGGAGAATCCTCCTCTTCTTCATGCTTGAAGCTGGACCTAAACTCAAATATTCTTCATTGCTAAACATCACCATTCCACAGTCTTTCATTCCCAATCCATCCATTGATGGTCTGAATTCCAAAGCAGAGCATGCCCTTCTTTTCTTATATTGAAAGGCTTTCCTTGTCAACAGTCTTAAAAGGTCCAACAAGGATTTTCATGAGCCCATTTCTATGGTTCTTTTCTCTTACCATGTATGAAAAGCAACGCCCTCCCTTTGCTCTTCTTGCTCCTGGGACATGGGATCATCTGTCACAGATATTTCAGGGCCAGCTGCTGTCGCCTCCTATTCTTTACTCGCTAGCTCCAATTCAAACTCTATATTCCAATGGTAGAAACGTGCTTACCATTTATCAAAGTGCCCAGGTATCTGGGGGAGGGGGGGCTTGTTTCTGCTAAAAGAAAATAGAAATATCTGAAAATCGTTTGTCTTTGCCAAAATTGAATTGGCCCAGAATCTTGCATATGGGGTTTTCCCCCCTTTGGTTGGTTACTTGGTTTTATTATCTTTGGCTTTGGTTTTAGATCTTTTGTGTTTTTTTAAACAAGTTCTCACCATGTAGCATAGGCTGGCCTCAAAGCTGTGATTCTCCTGACTTGATTCTCGGTGCTGAGTTTACAGGAGTGCACCTCCACAGCAGGATTCTCAGCTATAGCTTGTCACTTCCTTCAATCATAGCAGGGGTTCTGTAATTTCACGATGTTCTCCAAAAGTTCCTGTGGTGGAAATAATTCCCAAACTCATATGTCCTTGGAGTTTGGAAGTGGAGCCTTCAGAGGGGTGATTAGGATCCAGTGCTGTCATGAGGATGGAGTTAATGGCTTTATAAAAATAGGAAGTCACAACCTAACGCAGAAGTACAGGGCCATAAAGACCTCAACAATAAAGCAGTCTTAAATCTCACCCACCATGACTCAGGGAACTAAGTGGAAGAGGGGGAGGAAAGAGTGTAAGAGCCATGGTGGGGGAAAATATCCAAAGACATTGCTCCCCTCAGCAACAACACACAAGTGGGGGGGGGGACCTGGCTGCCTGTTGTGCTATCCATAACCTCCTACCCCATGGAATGATCCAGTATACCCACCGAGGAGGATAGCCAGTGGATTGGGGACAGAGAGGAGGGAATTGGGGATACCAAAGTAATATTTACTAATACAATGTATCTAATTTTGGACAATAAAAATATCAAAACAAAAAACCCCAGGAAGTCTTAAATTAGCATCCCAGTTAGTCTGGCCATGTGGTAGTATAGAACTGAAAGAAGGCCCTTGCCACGTGCTAGTTCCAGGCTCTATAACTGTAACAAATACATTTATGAATTGCCTTGCTTTGGGTATTCACTTGAAATAACTTAAAACAAAAGACGAGAGGTGACAATGTTTTTGTGTAGGCATTGCCATAATTATGAAATGCACCCCCACCATTTCTTGTAAACAAGAAACTATACTAGTTTATAGTAAAAACTTTCCGCCCTACCCCACCAGATCATCATTGTTGAGACATCACGTATGTTGACTGAAATTTTCTTCATTTTACACCCTCAATTATCAATGTCCAATTTCCATCACCTAAGACCAACAGTCCTGAAGAAAGAACTAAATGTCTCAAAGAACACTAAATTTATCTCTCAGAAAAGGTCACCCAGGCCCCACACAGTAAGAGGAGAAAACTAATGTTTACACTGCTTCGCCTCCTCCATTTCGCTGCCACTGGGCCAGCCGCAGACAGATGATCTATAAATGTGAAGCCTCGCAGGCTCTGAAGCCCAAAGAGCCGTATTTGATTCAAGTCAGGAAGCACCAGTTGCTAGGAAAATAAAGACAAAATTTGATACTGTGCATAATGGTCCTTTTTATCCAAATTAAGGCTGGCTCCACTCTCACCATGGAGAAGACTGACACTCTGCCAGTCTCTGCTTTCTGATTTCTACTGTAAACCTCCCCATTCAGGTATTGGAGAATTTCTTCCTTCTGCCCATGTACCTGGGACACAATTGGAATTCCACTCCCAGCTTCCCAGTCTGCCTGGGAGATGATCTGCCTAGTGGAGGGTGAAATGGGCCCAGCCTCAGGAGAGATGAATCAGATGGCACACCCATAAGTTCCTGGATTTTGTTTCTCTGCCATCCTTCTCAATGCTCTACTTCTGGGCTTATTTATTTCTGCTTAAGAGACTCCTGGGGTGATAGGCAGGCAGTCTCCTCAGCCTCACAGATCCTGCCTGATCTGATTCCTGTCTATCTACCTGACCTCATCCATCTCAGAGCAGAGGAAAGTACACTTCAGGGACATACTAGTCACAATCAACTACCTCAGGAGCATGTTAGGGATAAATGCAGCTTTCTATAGGACTCAACCAATAATGACCCCTGTTTTAAATATTGATTGCCCTGTGTGAAATGTGTGTTGGTAGACAAGCTCCTTTACAAGGAATATTTAAACTAGCACAGACATTTTTATTTAAAGGCGTTGTGGGTGACAAAGCTGGAAGGCGCTGACTCCATCAGAGCTGCAGCAAGGGCTGTCATCAATTCCTTAGGGAAAGGAAGCTGTATGCCCATCTCTGAACTTGCTTCGCTTCCCCCACTCAGGGTTTCACTGGAGAGTAAACTGTGGCCAGTTGTCAATGCATGTTGTGATTTCTGTCACTTTCAAACACTTTTGTCACTCTCTTAATGTCCCACATTGAGAAAATTCTTATCTAGCCATTGCTTTAACTGCCTAAATGCCACCAAGCTGTGGTCAGAGCCTCCCTGATGACACAGATGAAGATTCTGGTGTGGAAGGTTGGGATCGGGTATGTCCTTTCCTTCCCACCAGGTTTGTTCACAACACTCCCTGCAGCCCAGGTGAATCCCATGATGACATGACATTTGCTTGTTAGCATCTTTCAGGAAAATCATCAGCCTTTCCAGGGCTGGTAAATCACGTGACTTTGTGTGCCCAAGGTTGACTGGAGCTCCAACTGAAGCCTCAAAAATGCTCTACCTCAGACTAATAATTAATAAATTCTGCTCTTTCCGTCCTCTCTCCTTGCCAAAGTCCAGAAAGATATCGCCAGGGCCTACTTGCTGCAATAGGTGATTCTCCCTTTGCTTACGTAGACAGACGCATGTCTGATCATTGATGCAACTGGACTATCTAACCATGTCAAGCACAGCCTTCATTTGAGCGTCAACCTGCTGACGTCGTCAAGCCCACATTCATGTGAAAAGTTCACTGCTTGCTTGCTCCCCCGTGGTCTCCCTGGTTCGGCTGAGGCATATGTTTGGTGGGGGACAGTTATGGGAAGTAAGACTATAAAAGCAGATTGGGGTCAGCCTGGAAGGGCTCAGAGTGGGGGGCGAGCAAGAGGCCTCTCCCCCCGGCTCTGGCTGCAGCATCTGTGTCTTCACTTGGCACCAGGCGTCATTTACTGGATGGGGAGCGACTCCATTAAACTTCAAAGCATCACTTGAGAGAGGATTATTTTCTTACCAAGGTGACTGGAGGTATTTCAGCTCTAAGTCTTTATGATCACATTGTCTCACAGGCAGCTTGACAACGTCTTATGTCTCTGACACTGGAGGGATTTATTCACTTGAAGCACGGCACTAAATCCTTGGCGGGCACTGTATGTAAAATCTGCCTTTATAAATAAACACTACGCTGCCCTTCTGCCTCCCTTTCTTCTGAGAACCTGCACATCCCCACCATCTCCTAATGAAATAAGACTTGTGCTCTCAGCCCCCTGGAAGGTAGATGTGGTCCTCACCGTGTTTAAAGGCATCCTCCTCTATAGAATGGGAATGGGAATGTCTCTACATCCTTCCCTCTCCCTGCTGGGGCTAGAGGAAGTGAGAGTGGATAATAGGGTGGAATTGCTTAGCTTGGGGATCTCAAGGAAAAAATGAAAATCTTATATCCTACACATCACAGCTGTGTCGTACTGCCTCACACATTCCTGCAAAACATCCTTCTCCTTTCTAAGGCAACCGGGCTGCATGTACCCATGAGTCCACCGAGCCAGGGAAAAACAGCCTGTTTATCTCTCCACATGGTCAACTAGCTCAGCTCGAATCCTCCTGCTGACAGAGAGCTCACTACACCCCAAGGGCAGCCAGTTCCACGGAGACAACTGTTTCCCACATGAAGCCAGACTCTGCTTCCTTGTAAGTGATGCCTTTGGGTCCCAGCCAGGGCCCTCTGGAAGACCTCTAAACAACTATCATTCTTTCTCCACATGACAGCACCTCAAATATTTGAAGGCAGCTATCACAGCTCCTTTTCCTGATTTGTCTTCGCCCACACTCACTGAGGCCTTGGCAAGCACAAAAACACTGTCCATGGTGGCTCTTAATATTTAGATTTTTTAAGGAAGAAACAAATATGGAGTGATTTGTCACTCACTTACCATCTTACTTTTTATTTTCCTTCTTTTGAGTTAGAATAGATGCTTTCTATTGTGAATCTACCTACCTCAGGTAATTCTTTGTTGCTTGGGAAGCTGATGATTTTCATGTGTTCTGAAACCTTGCTGACCCTACATGTACAAAATGTCAGCGGCTCTCTCCTCTGTGCCCTGGGACTCTCTGATTGAATTATTGCCTTATTTTCTGTCAGCTCATTTATACCCAGTCCTGTCTCTCAAAACCATAAGGATCATGCATGGCCTGTATTTTAGTCATTCGCTACCCTCCAATGCCTTGCAGAGTGCCTAGAACTTGCTAACGACAAAATCAATGTTTGCTGCAGAATGAATGCTGTCTATACATCATAATAAAGAGGGTTGTCAAGACTTCTTCAATGTTTTAAACTATTGGGAATCTGTTACTTTACAAAGTTGGTTTATTATTTTGCCTGTCAGCTTCAGGTTCCAAATATATGGAGCACGTGTCCAAATGCAGAAGTAACTTTGAGTATATATTCCCCATAAAGAAGATCTATGCCAGCGCTCTGCTGTATTTATCTGATGACTAGCATCAGTAGTGACACATAAAACTATACAGTTAGAGGACATTAAAGTGCAACTTAGATGAAAACAGATGAAAAAGATAGAAACCACTCAAAAGGCTGCTGAGGAAAAAAATGTCTTTAGGGGCCCATTCTTTAAAGCATTTACATAAATAACCCCGAGTGGATAAGCACATTATTTTTCTCTTTAAAAAATTCTGGTATGTATATATGTTTAAAGAATGGTGGCTTTAATTTAAAACTAGCATTAGCCCCAATGCCTACCTTTCTCTCCTACTTCTTCAGTGTTTTAGGAGACAGTCAGATTGTCTTCATGTACTGTTTCCATTGCTTATGAGTAGGGTGGCAGAAAGGGGACTGCCAATGACTAGGACAGACAGGGGCCCCTAGACAGCCCAAATATGTCTACAAATCAAAAAGAGTGGGAGAGAAGGAGCAGGGAAGCTTAATTGCTCCAGTTAGTTTCCAAGAAAAAGAGTTTAGGTGATGGGCACAGTCAGTTAAGGACTAGACCTTCCCAGTCTGATAAAGAAAATAGTCACTTGAGTGTGTTTACCAAATGTTTCTCTTTATTCAAATTCTAGTTTCCATGTTTAGTAGATTTAAGGGCAAAGAAGAATGAGCCTAACCCTTGAAGAAAATTTCCAATACTCAAACTGAAGATTCTAAACGATAACCCCCAGTGTTTTATGAATTATGAAATAAGTATAATTCACTCTGCTTACTTAGAGGAGTGACTTCATAGAAAGGCCAGGAGATCAGTTTCAACATTATAATCTTAGCATAGCTGGAATAAAATAACTCATTCTAGAATATCTTCATACTTATAGAATATCTTCATACTTATCTGTCATGTTATTTCAGACTACAGGAAGCGCCTGGACTGCAGGTTGAGCTAAGCAGTGATGCCCAGGGAAGGATAAGGAGAAAGGGGCCAGTTACAGGTAGTATTCTAGGCAAGCTAGTCCAGGCAGGCAACCAACAAGCCAAAGAGCTTCACTGTGGTTTTCTTAACTGCCCATATTGCTGAAGTAGCTAGAACACAATAAAAGATAAATAAATAAACAAACAGCAAAGCCTACAGAGTGGTACTGTGGGAAATTGACTCAGGTACCCCAAGTACAAATTGTAGTCATGTCATTTTCCAGTCTTGGGATGGCTGGAAAACAGTGCAGTTTCTCAAAGGTTTCTTTCACATACAAGAAGAAAATCATACTATAAACTGATTAGTAATGAAGTTCAAAGAGATACTCCTAGGGAGTATTCAACATAATGCTAGAAACATGGTAAATACAAATAGATATTTTTGAAAATGTGGCTAAGATGGAAAACAAATCTACAAATAATGGACTGGAGAGATGGCTCAGAAGTTAAGGAGCTGGCCTCCAAAGCCTAAGGACCAGGGCCCAATCCCCAGTACCCACATAAAGCCAGATGCACAAAGTGGGTCAGTCATACATCTGGAGTTTCTTTGCAGTGACTAGAGGCCCTGGTGGGTCCATTTTCTCTCTCTTTCTCCATCTCTCTCTCTTCTCTGTCTCTACTTGCAAATAAGTAAATGATAAAATATTTTTTTAAAATAAGCAAGTCAGCTTGAAGACATAGAGTACGATGGGTAATCCTGAATGCCAGTCTTGTTGGACCAAGAACCCCACAGGTTAGTGAAACACATCTCTGGGTGTATCTGTGAGGCTCTTTGCAGAGATGGTTAAACAATAGGTCTGAGCTACTGAATGGTCTCACCCATTATTGAATTCAAAATCTGAACACATTATAGGGAGGCAGTAAAATGTGGACCCCACTAGAGGAAGTAGGTAGGTCATCAGAGAGTATGAACTTGAGGACCAATTCTTGCCCAGGTTTTTTCCTGTTGATCCCCTCACTCTACTTCCCAGCCACCATGATGTAAGTAAGCTGCTCTGCTCTGCTCTGCTCTGCTCTGCTCTGCTCTGCCATGAGGGACAGTGTCCAAAGCTATGTGCAAAATGAATCATTCCTCTCTTAATTTCTTGTATTTGGTCACAGTAATGAGAAAAGTCACTAACACTTAGAAGCAAAACAAAGACAGTGTTTTTTTGTTTTGTTTTAAATAAAAAAAGAGTGTACTGCATTAGTTTCCAGTGGCCTCCATGACAAACTAGCACAAACTAAGCGGCTTCATCAGCAGAGTTGGTCTTTCATGCTTCTGGAGGTCACGAGTCCACAATGAAGACATTGGCAGAATCCGAGTTTCCTCTGGAGGCTTTGGGGAAAATGATTCCTATCTCTAAGCTTCTGGATGCTCCAAGTGCTTCTTGGCTAGAGGCTGATATCTGTTCTCTGCCTCCATTGTCATGGAGCTGTCTCCTTATGTGCACTTGCCTTCTCTTCAGTCTCTGATCTGTCCTTCCATGGAAAGCTCACCTAGAAAAAAGGATGAGCACCCCTCAGGATCTTTGCCTTAATTATATTTGCAAAGGCATAAAAAACAAATTATTTTAATGATGCCTTTAATCAAATAAGATCATATTCACAGGTTCTGGGGATGAGGACATGGATATGTCTCTCTGGAAGTCTATTCAACCAACTCCAGATAGAGATGAAGCAGTAATTGCTAAATTTAAATTAAATGGTAAAATCTAGTTAAGAAGATAATATTTAAAATCATACTCTTTATAGTATTAATTAAAATGTTTCAATCAATCACAGTGGGAAAATTTTATCATAATAAAAACATCTTTCAAAGAGAATAATGATTTAGTGCCGAATTACTTATTTTTTTCTTTTCTCGAGCTGTGGGTGTGGGTGTTTGTGTATGTGTGACACATAATTAGTAAATTAAAACTGCATACTGCCGGATCCTAAGCAAAAGTGTGTTTTCTCCATATGTTTCTTTACAAACGTGAGTCTACCTGACTATTAATGTCCTGGTTTGGAGGAAGAACTGAAAGTCACTGGTAACTGTCGTTGAAGAGCCTGGTCTGGAATCTTTCAGACACTGTCCAACCTCCAGCCAGATGTCTGGCTATACAACCACCAGTTTCATTGGTAAAATGGGGGGAAAAAAAGAAAAAAACCTCTTCATGCTTTACATGAAGAACCTGCTCTTGTCGTCTCTCTCAACTGCAATGTGGGGACAAGAAGCATAAATGCAAACCTCTCCTTCAGCTTGTTTGGTCACATGGATGCCTACTGGTACCCAAGGCATCAGGTGAGCCAGGCAAAAACTAAGATAAAAGCAGGAATCCAAGACACCCTGTCTTAGGTTGGTCTCTCTTAGGGGTCACATCTCCTCACTTCCCTGTCACCTCTATCAAGATAGTTGTTATAGGCTTCTGTCTATGCCAGTCTAGTTCAGTGTCTGCTTAGGAGTGTCATCCCGGGCTTCCACATGGCTCCTGCTTCCTCGTGGCTTCAAATGTCCTGTGGTGCTGCTAGGCTGTGGAGCCTAGATCTACTTTGTGTCATTTCCCAGAACAGCCTTTCAGCTTCTGCCCACTGCCAACCCTTTCCGTATGCAATTTTAGCAACTCCGGATTTCCTAGAAAATTATGATGTGGCCTGCAACCCTTAAATTCTAAAGGACAGAAATATGTTGACCTTTGAGTAAATGTATCATCATCTGGAGACAAAAGGTATGACCACCACACAAATCACATTTCTCAAAAAGAAGGCATGCACATTCATTTCACAGAAATGTCTGCAGGTTCCTTCCATGCTTCTTAGACAATTACCGTCCCTCCTCCAGTTCATTTGGCTCCAAACAAGTGCTGCGTTCTTACAGGAACCTGCTCTCCCTTCCAACCATGGTCAGGCTTAGGCTTTGACACCCTCAGAAGCTGGAACAGAGGGACAGTCATTTCTTTCTCCTATGTCTGAAGTTGAATCTTGGAGGTTATATGAGGCTACTTCTTTTTACCTAATCTTTGACTCATGAAAGTTGTTCATGGCTATGTTTTTTTTTGTGTTTTGTTTTGTTTTGCCATAGGTAGAAGCTTTATCTCCAGTAAAAATACCAGCCTGCATCAGGGGAAAGCAGAGACACAGGGGGAGAGGATGGGACAACCTTTCAAGTACTAGCTGCACTTTCTCCTGAGCCCCGGATGGACTCCCCAGCTTTTTTGGCTTTGCCCTGCCACTCAGATTCATGGATTCTAGAGAACGTTCTTCAAGGATCCATTTTTCTCCCACCAACTTCCAAGGGGTCTCTGCAGCTTTCACCATTACTATCTTCTAGAAGGGTATAGGAGAGACCACAAGACCTCTCTGGACATCCCTGGACACTGGCTCCCAGCTTGCTCTATAAGTAACACTTGGAGTTGGCCAGGAATCTCTTCTGATGCACCATCAAGTCTCACATTTGAATTCAACAGGAACCTCATATGGAATCCCCAATAGACTTCATTATTTTACTAATATTTATTGAGTGCTTATTATGTGACAGACACTAGGCTCAGAGCTGGGAATTTAATGAAGAATAAAATAAACTGCTCACAAAGCCATGGTATTTTAAACTCATTTTCATCCTAGAAGTCTCACTAGGAAAGGTTCACTCCAAGGGAGCATATCACCCCACCCCATACCCTACGACTGCCAGACAAGCACGTCTGCAAACGCAGCCTCTCTCCCTCAGTGTAAGCTTTCACTATGCTGATGCACATAGGCTGAACAGAGAGCATGGGGCTGGCAGGCTTAGTGGAAGGAAGCCCTCCAGAGCCTCTTTTCTATCACTACCTTTGGGACTTTCCTCTTCCTCCATTCCCACAGGCAATTATAGGAAATAAATACAAGCCATGTTAAGCCATTTCTAATGAGTTGCCTGGAAGCAAAAAAAAAAAAAAAATTGCATCACTACCTGATCTTTCCCTACCTACTAAGCTCCCTGAGCACAGAGTTACTTGATTTCCTCACGTGAACACATGCTTGTGAGGGACTTCTAACACTCCCCTCCTCTTCCCTGAAGCTGAAAACTTGGTGGTGAAAAATGGGGGGGGGGGAATCCTTTGTAATATAGACAAAAGCAAATCATAGGTCACATAAAGTCAGGTGACAAGTAGGCCTATGAAGAGTAGTTATGTAGGGGTGGGGATGGCGGTACAGACCAGGTGAGCAAAGGTCTATTAGAGCCCTGGCCTGTGTGTTCATTCTCAGTGAAGAACAGGGGATCTGTGTGAACATTTCCAGGAAGTGAAAAAACATTCACTGAAAAAATATTTTTAAAATAGCAAGGAAATTAGTATTGCTGGAACAAAATGGGCAGAGCAAAAGCAGCTAGAGTGATGTCCAGACCCTAGTCTTGTAGGACACACAGGGCCTTGTATTCCATGACAAGAAACTGGAGGGAAGAGCTACTGTAGCCGCTGCTGGGAGCCAACAGCTTCCCAGGATCATGGAACTAAATTCTATTGGAAAAATTGCATTGAGGTGAACTGTAGGCTCTCTAAAAGACAAGACCATATCCTGAAACTCAGACCCTATGACCATGACCTTACATGGGAGTCCTTTTGCAGATGTAATTAAGGATATTTGAAGAGACTCACCATACTGGAACATCCATGGAAGGCCTAAATGCAGTGGCATGTTTTCTTGTGGAAGACATTCAGACGAGAAGCTTATGTGTGAGAAGTCAGAGCCTGAAGCTATGCAGTTACCATCCAAGGAATACTCAGAACCACTTGAAGCCTTGACGAGGTTACCAGCCCTGCTGATAATGATCGATCCTTGGACCTTTGATTCCTAGAAATGTGAGAAAATAAATTGATTCCTAGAAATGTGAGAAAATAAATTTATGGTACCTTAATTCACATTCAATATTTATTTATTTATAATTTATTTATTTTGCTTTTGTTGTTGTTTTCTTATAGTGCTAAGGATGAAACCCAGGGCCTTGCTCATGCTTGATGAGCATTCTACCAGTGAACGCATCCCCAGGCTTTAATTCTAATATTCACATGATGAATTCAGGGTGACCACAAATCCTTGGGTGAGTGAACAGGTGTTTCTCATCCTCCTGAGTCTGAGCTGGCCTATGACCATCTTGTCAGATGGATAATGACAGAAGTAATACTGAGTCAGTTCCAGATCTAGGCGATAGGAGAATTGCCAGCCTGCATTCCAGTTTATTGGTGGCCTTGGTTAGCATGTAGAAGTTCTGCTGGAGAAACAATATGGAGAAGCTTTGGACAGGAGCCCAAGTGGGCCTCAGGGACATCAGCCTTTCAATATTCCAAATTCAATCTTTCAATAGTTCAAACTCAAGTTTCCAGGCACGAGGGTGAAACCATCCTGAACCAACTTGATGTGGTGTAGAAAGGTGCCGTGCTCAGCGTTGCTGGCATTCCTAACCTACCAAATCAGGAGATAAAATAAAACTGGTTGCTGCTTTAAACCACTAATCTTGGAGACAGCTTATGAGTAGAGAGCTGGATGTGATGGTGCTCTCAGAGACTTGCTAGCAGAGGAACAGTGTAGAGCATAGGGGCTCTCAGGGGACTGCAGGAAGACGGGCTAGAAGGCTGTCAGAGTAGGGCTATACCTAGAGTATAGGATGGAGTTACAGAGGAACAGTAATCATTTGCTGTGAGCTTGATGGTAGGCTGTGGAAAAAGGAAGAGAAGATGCAAGAATTTTGGTCTTAATGCCTGATTAAATGAGAGAAAGGGAGGAATGAGAAAAGGCTGGAATGGAGAACTCTGGTTTGAAATTTTTATTTTTGAATCTTTATTATTAGATAGCCACATGGGGATGATGAACACTCCAGTCTATCAACAAGAAGACAAGGCTAGAAATGGGAGTTTATGTGAATGGGGGTTATTTAAAGACAAGGGATAGACAAGATCATTTAGGAAGCAAACTCAGATAGGATCCTGGGAGCACCCACTTTAAGAGACCATAGAGAGTAGAATAAACATTATCAAGAGGTGATTAGCTCATGAGAACTCTTCCCTCATGAATGGGACTAGAGGCAGGAAGAATGGCAGGTTAGAATAGAGGGTTATTTCTTGTTCTTAGTTTTGGTTAAATAAGAGAAGGGAATAACTAGTGAGAGGAAGGAGAAAGAGAGAAGTCTTGATGTAAAGCAGTCATCTCAAAGAGAGGAAAATGAATGAAGCAAGAGCCTGTGGTCGGATTTCACCACAATTTTCAGGGTCCATTGGATATTTGTGGTCTTAATTCAAGGGAATTCCACTAGTCATGGGTCACACCAATCAGATGTGTCAGTTAGATCCCCTTCCAGGGAGAAACTATGGTCAGTTGGAAGAGGCAGCTAGCTGCCAGCCTCCCTCTGCATTGCCATCAGAATCTGCTAGAACATCAGGGTCAAGGTCACACTCTGAGTGACAACTTATAGCCTGAAACTGAGCACTGAAGGGCAGGAAAGCACCTTGGATTGTCTGCTGCATAGGGGTTCCATGTAGCCAAAAGTTCCTCAATCACACCCTCACCTAGGGGTCTCCCTTCTCTCTTGCATGGTTCAGACCTGCCTCGGTTCCTGAAAGCTTTCTTTCCAACTCCTGCTTCCTCCTTGCCTTCATACTTTTAGTAGGTGCCTGTACACTCCCTCCTGCCAACTCTACCCTGATTTCTTCTTCCTAAGCAGTCCACACCACAGCATGCTCCTAGGAGCCTTCCTCTCCAGGCACCTTCGGTCCTTCCAGTCATAGTCCACACATGAGCCCAGCAAAGAGCCTGACTTCTTCTTAAACCAAAATGTGAAGGTTTAACTCTGACCATGGAATCCTAGCTGGTTAAGAACAGCGAGACCCTGAATCGCATCCTCAAAAGCTGCAAGAATCAGGTCATATACCCAGACCACTGTATTTTATTTTATAACCATCCAGTGGTTCACCCAAACCCTGTCCTCAGAGACCTGAGCTGGGAAAGACAGAGGCGCTTTGCCTACCTCTTTGCCATGAAGCATTCTGCAAGGCACCCTGTATCTACTTTTAAACACCTGAGGATTAAACAATAAACAGTTGAGGAGGATATTGTTCCACAAAGTTTTATACATGAAGAAACTTAAACCAGCAACAAGGGCCAGATGCATTGATTTAGTCCCAAGTCTATTTCAAAGACTTCAAAGCCTGAGCCCTTTCTACAACACAACAGTATTGCTTCTTGTTGTATACAACTTATGTATCAGAGTTGCTAATTAATTTAATCTTATGTACACAATTTGTGCAGTATGCAAATGTGTATGTAAATGGTTGTTTTAATTTATACAAACAAAGATGCAAATGAATCCTTGGGTTTACAGGAAACTGGTAAGATAACTTTACCTCAATTGACCTATCCTTAGGGATCTGGCAAACCTGAATCATTGTAATATAAATAAAACTTCAGCTTTTCCATAAGAGAGTTAGTCTTTCAGAATTTAAAACATGGATTCTCTGGCCCCCTATCAAGAATATTTTAAACTCCTCATGATGTTCCTCTGGGCTGAGATAAATGCAAAAAGTAAAACCTCAATCTGGAATTTTCTCTCTCCAAATATAGAAGAAAAGAGCCTACATCTCAGTTCTATCGTTGGGGATTCAGAGCAGAACATACCTCTGCCCTTTAGCTG
Source organism: Zapus hudsonius (assembly GCA_004024765.1). Taxonomy (NCBI): domain Eukaryota; kingdom Metazoa; phylum Chordata; class Mammalia; order Rodentia; family Dipodidae; genus Zapus; species Zapus hudsonius. The sequence goes on along the minus strand of PVHP010004805.1, from coordinate 25,125 downwards.
ATCTCTATAATCTCACATTTAGCTGAATGCACAGCCCTGAGAATTTGCTGTCTCTGTTCTCACCTCCCATAAGTAGATGAGAGTTTTGAGCAGATAACTTAATTTGAAAGCTGCTAAGGAAAAAAAAATCCACTGTATCTCCTATTCCCACAAGCTCTTCGGGATTGGAAGTCTGGAGTCCAAATGTCTTTGGAAAACTCCATTAAAGTCTAGCCCCGGAAGCTCATCAATTATGAGCATCTTACCTCAAGTGAACAAACTCATGTTCATTGAGATAAAGTGGGAGGAGATGGGGTGAAAATAAGAAAGGAGCAAAGCAAAGACTGTCTGGAACAATGACAGTGCTCAGGCCTTGCAGGGCAGAGACTAGGCTTTGCCCACGCCCTGTCCTTCCCACAGCCCCTGGCTTTCACTCACCCACCTGGGGCAGCTCCTCAGCCAGCTGGCCTCTGTCTCGCTGAGCCTTTTCCGCTCCCTCTCCTTGAGCCCTTTCTCCCCGCAGCCCACATTTTCCTGACTACTAACTGCCTTCCAGGAATCCACTCCAGCACTCTCTCCATTGACCCCCCCCTTTAGATTAGAGTTCTGTTCTTTGCTCCTCCGGTACACTCTGGGAAGTCTCAAGGGACAGTGTCTCTGTCCTATTTATCTTCCTGTTTCTAACATCTAGCTCACATGTCTTAAACAGTGTTAATAAATATTCAGGTGACTTAACAAAACCCTGTTATAGAACTCAGAAAACTTGCCAAGATCAGTTAAATTATGTTTCCCCCACTAGGCTCAAGGTTTGGGTCTATTCCTATGTCTTTAAACTTAGCACAGTGTCTAGCACTTAGGGTTGCTCAATAAATAATTTGAGCATTGATTCATTAGCTTAAGAAGCAAGTGTCCTTATCTCTAAGCTGGATCCCCCAGTGGCAGAAATGGCTTCTCCTCCCTTGGTACTTGCTAGAGGACTATCTGAAGACACACAGGTGTTTGACTATAAACCTGACACCCCCAGCTCGTGATAGTGCCAGCTACACCCTCTGCACCTAGCAGGGTGCCTGGCCGCTCATGCTTCATTATCCTGAAGCTAACACACACACCTCCTTCACCTCCTCTTCCCTCCTTTCCCTGCTGTTTCTGGAATGAAGGTGCTGCAGGCCTGGCCTCACTCTGACACTCATTACTCTGGTATTGATGGCCTTCCACCTCCCTGTTATTCTGTGCAGATTAGAAAGCAGAGACCTTTCGTGAGCCAGGGAATGGGTTTTGTCAGTATTCAGCGTGCAACAGAAGAAAGTATAATAAATTCTGGCAGTCAATCGAATATGACATGATAATGAATGTTAACATCATGTGCCCCCCTTTGCCAATGGAGGGGAAAGTCATGTTAAATTACAGCCAAACACGGGCACCTTGTGATTTCTATTTGCCTCCTCTTCCTCCTCCTCCTCTCTAGGGTTCCACCTCCACACTTGCTCACTCCATCCTGACTTCATTTGCCTGATTGCTCGAAGCTGCCTCAATTCCTGTGGGGATCCCTGTGTTGTCTGGAAGAAATCTGAACTGATGTGACTTCCTTCCCCCACGTAAAGGGAGGCTATGTGTGGAGAGCCTCCTGGAGCCCTGGGGCAGTCACTGTTGAGGGATCCAGGGGAACAGGAGAACAAAGCAGAGGGCACCACCAGGAGAACACTACGTCCAAGGCCAGCTTCCTTCCAGTCAAGAGGCCAGACCACAGCTCTCTCCCAAGAAAGAGGTTCAGAACAAAAGCCTTTGTTGCTTTCGCTCTCTCCTCAATTCTTAAGTTTCAAATGCAGTGCCTGCTATTTCAGAGTCTTAAAAAATTCAGAGTCTTGCAGTCTAATCCTCTGGACTGGCATTTGCTGTCTTCTTATTGTCCAAGTGAGTAAGTCACAGCTTCAGATGTTAAAGGGGAGTTTACTTTCAGTAGAGCTATGAAAACTTTTTAGAGAAACATCTAGTGACCACAAGTCTGTTTCCCTGCCCCCATCCCATGAACAGAATGAAATTGTTCCCGTGGAACAGGTGTTACTTTCATCAAAGAACTAAGGAGAGCCTCTTACCAATGCCATTGTTACTAAACCAAGGTGACTTGCAAAGCATTTTGCCACTGGATACTACACACACACACACACACACACACACACACACACACACACACACAGACACGCACACTAGGTGTCACAGCTGGCACTTGTCTGAAGTGTCATTGTGATAGTTTGAATGTAAAGTGTCCGAACAGGCTTGTGTATTTTGAATACTTGGTTCCCAACTTGTGATTTGGTGTGTCACTAGAGTCGGGCTTTGGAGTAATATTACTTCAAGTCCAGTATTCGGACTAGTGACTTCCTGCTGACGTGGAGATGTGCTGCCCACTGGCTGCTCTGCTATGGTTCTCCTACCATGCCTTCTCTGCAGGGAGGACATTTTCCCTCAAAACTGTCAACAGAAATAAACTCTTCCCTCCCATCAGCTGCTTTTGTTCAAGCGGTTTGTCCCAGCAATGAGACCACTATCAGGACAGAAGAACCACCTGCCTCGCTCCTTTATCTGCCAAGCACCTCGTCTAGAGTTGCTCTTGAACTCATGGCCAGGACTTGTTCCTCCTCTGCCTGGAACTTCCTTAACATTCCTCAGTAGAAACAAGATGTGGGAGCTTTGCTGAAGTGCTGATGATGAAGCAGCAGGAAATGTGGCTAAATTAATAATAACTATAAACCATGCTGCTGCGAATTCTTAGCTTACAGTTTACAAAGTACTTTTTTAACTTTTTATTGACAACCTATGTACATAAAAACAATATACTATGACCATAATTCCCTCTCGCCACCCTCCCTTTTATATCTACACTGTTTCATTTGACCCTCAAAGGAAAAGTCCTAAATAAAGGAGGTTTTGCTATTATTGTACTCATTTTACAGATGAAAAGGCCAACATGCTCTAATCAACACTCATAGTAATTAAACACTTCAAATGTTACTGAAAAAGAGGTCCCTAAACAACCAAGTTAAATTTAATAGCAATAATGGCTGTAATGTTATTTGGATGTCACTTTACAGTTCAAAGCATTTTCATATACATCGAGTTTTGGAATTAAATTGTACAAATATGTAGAAGTTTAAAATATGCATCTTTAACCCAGTCATCTACATCCTGGAATCTTTCCTTAAGAAAAAAACAAAATCAAAATGTTTGTATTCAGTAATCTTATTTCTTTATATTGTCTAATCAGAGAAACACAAGCAGGCAGGAAACTTCTGAGCCTGCTTGAGCAAGGAAGGGAAAGGTAGCCTATTGTTGAGGAGAGGAACCTCTATCTTCCCTCCCAGGGCTCCTCCACCTGTCCTCAGAGGACAAAGAACTTCTCGCTTGTTAGGGCGCTGAGATCTGAAGGAACTCATTTCAACCATGGCTCAATTTGTGGTTTTGACAGCTAATGTGCATCTGTAGAAATATTTCTTCTTCCCTGACTCGCCACCTGCCCCTATTGGACAAGCCTGGATGACACACTTCATCTGGGTCAGGGAAACAGAAAACAGGTTGATAGTATAATACTAAGTAGAATGTATAAAATCAAACAGAGATGTAAAATTATACATACTGTAAATTCTCTCCATTTTCTCAATGTTTAATGACTAGGAGCCTCTCTAGACTTGTTATAAAACATATCAGCACCTTCAGAATCAGTATGTGTTACTTTCATGCACGTGGATGCTATGCGTGCATGGGTGTATATGTTCCTATATGTAAGTACTCAGGTGTGTGCAGATTTACACGTGTATGCAGGCCAAAGCTGAACATCAGATATCTTCCTCAGTTACTCTCTACCTTGTGTCTTGAGACATGGTCCCTCACTGAACCTGGAGTTTACCTATCCTGCTAGACTAGCTAGCCAGCAAGCCCTAGGGATTCTCCCACCTCTGCCTCACCAGTGCTGGGAGTACAAGGAGCTGCCATTCCCGGCTTTTTTATATGGGTGTTGTGGATCCAAACTCAGGTCCTCATACTTGTGGAGTGAACATTTTATCCACTGAGATGCACTGAGCCATCACCCTAGCCAGCTGTTATTTTTTAAATTTTCTTTCCTTTTTTTAAAAAAAAATAGAGTTTTTCATTTAGCTTAATCTTTTAAAGGGTAATTTTATTTATTTATTTACAAGCAGAGAGAGAGAGAGAGAGATACAGGAGAGACAGTCAGAGAGAATGGGTGAGGCAGGACCTCCTGCAGCTGCAAATGAACTCTAAATGTATGTGCCACCCTGTTCATATGGCTTTAAGTGGTTACTGGAGAATCAAACTCTGGCCAGGAGGCTTTGCAAACAAGTATCTTTAACCGCTGAGCCATCTTCCCAGCCCCTATATTACTTTTAAAATCAGAAGAAGAAAAAAAAAAACAGACTGAGCAGGTGACATTGAATTTACAGGCTATATGAAAACAAGCCAAGAAGCAAGAAGCAGGGCATGGTGGCACATGCCTTTAATCCCAACAATCAGGAAGCAGAGGTAGGAGGATCAAAGTAAGTTCGGGGCCACCCTGAGACTACATAGTGAATTCCAAATCAGCCTGGGCTAGAGGGAGACCCTACCTCGAAAAACCAAAGTGGGGGGAAAGCCAAGCCAAGAGCCAAGAGTCAAGGGTTGGCCTGACCTCAGCATAGGTTCTATGGTCTCCTGAGAGGTAAGTCAAAGAAGACAAAACTGCTCTTAAATAAGCTTCTAGGGAACAACTTATGGATATGAGACCCCTACTCCGGGGCTGCTGGCTTCAGAAGCTACCAGAGTGAGTAGTATGGGCCCTAGTCCTTTGCTTTACAGATGAAATGTGAAGGCTCAGGAAGCAAAGACCCCAGCCAATCAGATCACGGTGGCAGGACCAGATCCTAGACACACAGAGCGAAGACTCTTCTCACTGCTCCTTGAGATCAAATAAATTATACTTGCAGATAAAGGTGAGGGTCAGCTGAGACAGCACCCTGGAGTCATAAGCTCAGGACTGCTGTCTCTCTGGCATCAGTGAGCATTCAGGCCTTGGGCAAACCAGTGCACTCTGGCTTGAGCCTTAGAAACCAGCCACAGGCACAGCTGGGGTGGGGTGGGGGGAGGGGCGTGAGACCAGGAGAGTGATAAAAAAGCGCTTTGTCAGATTGTAAAAAACAGATTATATAAACGTTAGGCGTTAGTAATCCATTGCTAGTTAAACCCCATTCTAAGAACTATTAACATTTTAAAGATTCCCCTGTAATGTCTTTTAACATTAAGAAAGGTAAGGCACTATCAATTTTGCTGGTGGGAAGGTGAGTAGCTACAGTGGTCTGTACGATGCTTGAAAAGTCAGTGTGTCCATATGCTTTGCCCTGTCCTGGTTACCAGAACCTAAGCCCCTAAGTGAAAGCAGAGAGCTAAGCAGTGTGGAGCCAGATGTTCCTGGCTGCGCAGTTTGTAGTGACTCAGGTGGGCAGCAAACAGGACCGTCTCAATAGGGGAAAGGTCAAGTACCCTCAAGAGTTATCTGACCATACAATATGCTTCAACTAATAAAAAGAATGTGTTCTTGCTCGATCTCTACTTATTGACCCACAGGAATGTCTGTGATGTATTGTAAAGAGAAAAAAACATGTTACAGAAATGTACTTATCTGATTTTTGTTTGGTAAAATGATGAGTAAAATGATCTATGTTTGTGTGGAGAAGGAGCAAGGGAGACAGTGAGAGAAAAAGAATAAAAATGATAAGCCAAGAAGAAGATCTTTTTAAAAAAATTATTGACCAATCCCTCTACATATAAGCAGTGTACCTGATCGCAGCCCCCTCACCACCCTCCTTTGCCCCCCTCCTCTTCCTCTCCTCTACGGAACCCTTTCTTCTAACTACTACCTGGGTTTGCCCTCATATTGCTCTTGTCTTGTGTAGACAGCAACCTTCATGGTGAGGTCGTGAATACAATGGCCACTTTGGGCCTGGAAGACAATATGCTATCTTCCTCATTCTTGAGCTCTTATTAGCTCAATCTAATGAATGCCCAATGGTGGGATTTCAGAGTGTATAACTAATGGGAAAATGAATTCAAAACGTGTGAAGTCCCTGCCTGGGCATATAGCACAGGGCTTCTCTGTGCATGCACCCCTCTCTCTGGGTTTCACTCCCCTCACTCCCACTTACAGGCGTCTGCAGCTGGCCACACTGGCCATGCCCTGCCCCTCTCTGCAAGGAAGCAGGGAGGCATGGGGGAAGCACATGTCTGTGTTTGGATTTATCACCCGCTGCTGCTCATTGTTGATTTCTCCCTTAATACTTAGGCTGGTGCCTGAGGTGCAAGACAAAATTATCAACTGAGAGGCAGGCAATTGAGTGTTTGTGGTGATAATGCTTCACTCTTCAGAGCACAAAGCTGATGGACATTTTTAATAATGAGAAGCTCCCGTGCTGCAGAGGCTGCATTCACACACACCCACACACCCCCGCTGCTGCTGCTTCGTTATACCCGGATCCAGACGTAAACTGAATAGAGGTCTCTGGAAAGGAAGGGTTAAACTGGAGTTTTCCTGTCAGGAAGCCCATGATGCCCTGCACCTCCAGGGGGGTGAGCTCACACATGGGTGAATTCCATACCAGCCAAGCATTCTTGCTCTTTATCCAGCTGATCACTCTATGGTCATCTGCTTAGAACATTCCATGATAGAGTAAGAACACAGAAAGGGAGACTTAAGTGTATGTCATATCGTTAAATTGTTGAATGCAGATATGTACATACACTTATTCACTAAATGCTGTATGTGTGTATGTATTTTATATATTAATATATATTTGGTAATATTCCCAGGGCCTATCTGAACCTAGTCAATAGACAATTTCTAATAAATAGACGGGTGAGTGGTTGGTTGGAAGAAAACGGGGAAGGAGTCAAGCAGACGCCTTGCTTTGAGTTCTGGTTTGGTGAAAATGCCTGTGAGTTGATCTACAGAGAGCATTATTTTCATATCTCTCTGCTATTTGATGACACATAAATATTGAAATAGCATGAAAGCTCTCTAAGATTTGGGGACATAAAATTTAAATATGACTCCTCTCTTAAACAGTATATTTTAAAATTAATATCTCCCACCAGCAATAGCCGAGTGACTATTTTCCCAAGTGTGTGTGGGAAGTGAAGGGGATGTCCATTATGTGCACTATATATGATCTTCCGGTTAATCCTCCAAGGTCAATATTCTGGGCCTATTTTATGGGTAATAACATATAGGTCTAAAAAAAGAAACACTTGCTAAAGTTAATCCTACCAGGAAGTCGCAGAGCCCTAATTCACCCATGATCCACAACATTTCTCTAAAGAAAAAGTTTCCTAGCCATCTGTAGAGAAATCAGAGAGATAAAGAATAGAATGGAAAAGTGTGAGAAGGGAGAGTGACAAGCTTATTGTAAATTCGATTCCTCTTATTACTTGTCACCACTCCCATCTTGGCCCATTCCCGAGGCCTGGCTGACTCAGCTGAGTGAGTAGGGGGGCCACACACAGCCCTTCAATTGAGAGCTGCTAACCGTCTCCTTCGAATAAGAAGCCACCCACCTGTGCTGGCCTGCTCAGTAGGCGTGAAGGGCCGCGCTGCATAGAAATGGACTCTTTCACTTAGCAGGAGGCAGGTAATTTCTTTCGTCCCTGCTGATGCATTATTGATTGGGATGAATGTCAGACTGGAGCCCATTCCAGGAGCCATTAAACAATAATTTCATCTCTGGTGGGTAATTGATTGTCAGGGGCCCACGGTGGCCAGTTGTGAAGAGGTGGTAACATGAATGTTTTTATTTAGGGCAGGGTGTGAAGAGAAGATTGCATGATTTATTTATCAACTATCAAGCCCAGTTTTCAGGAAGAGGAAACTAAAACGTGAAGTTGACCTTCTCAGGGGCTTAGTCAGTCTGTTTCCTGAAGATAGATTCCTGCTGTTAAGGTCATATTGCGGACTCTGCTCTATCCACTTTCACCCAGTAGTATGGCTGATGGTCACCCTCCTTGCCTAGCCAGAAAACCCTATATGCTGATTTTCAAAAATTCTCTACACCCAGCACCCAAATAGTCACAGCCTACATTCTCATCATACAAATTACAGGACAGGTTAGAGGTGGTCAGCTGAGTCCTCAATTTGAATCACCTTCTTCCTTCCCTTCCTTTCCTTCAAATTCATTCTTAGTCACATACCCCAGAGGATCTCAGGTGCTAAGGAACCCTCTGCTGTCAAGGGAGCCTAATCCCTTTCAGTCCTTAGGAGATATTTCTCCTCCACTTCCTCCTCCTCCTTCTCCTCACTCCCCCTCTTGGTCTTCTCCTCACTCTCCCCCTCGTCTTCATCATCTTCTTCTCCCTCTCCTCCTCCTCCTTCTTGTGGCCCTTAAGAATGAAACCTTCTGCAAGCTAGACAAGTGCTTGACCACTGAACTCAACCCCTAGCCCATCTCTACATTCTTATAGGGATTTCTTCAAGTTTCTACCACTGAACTTCTGTTATAACTACCTTAGATCACTGACTTAACCACATTGCCAGTGATCTTTAATCTTTTCTAAATGACAAAATTTAATTTAAAAGAAAAGCATAAAGTTACTTCCTAAGGAAAAAATATGAGCACCTAGGCAGATGTACCAAATATCTTAGGCATTTTTAGGGTGTTTGTAGCTCCACTGAAGATTATTCACGGGCCTCAAGTTAAGAGCTTCTGCCTTTACTGGGTGGTCAGAGGTCAATATTTAATTCACTTTTGAGCCTCCAGGTACCCAGCAGGTGCTTCACTAATGCTTGTTGGATGGGTGCAACATCTCTACAGATGTCTGAGAGTTGTGGGCTGCTGGCTGTCCTGGCAGCAGGAGCCTCTATCATGAAAGGCTTCCAAGCAGTGAAGTGGCCTGTGGAGCTTTGCAGGCAATGGGTGGCTGCTCCTGTTCTGAGGTGGTCCAGGTTTTATGCTGAAGAGTTTTGAAAATGTGGAGAAAGTGGATCAAGAAGGCTTGAGCACTCTGTAGCCCAGCCTTGTAGAACTTCACTGGGAGGTCCAGAAAGAACCACGATGCAAAAACTAAGGCCAAGGGAAGACCCAAAGACTTAATGACATCTAAGGTCTCATGCTTCTCATTGTCCTTTTTAGAATAGAAGAGTTGAGTAAAAAGCCTGAACGCAATAACTTTGCCCACAATACAAACACACACGCAAAGTAATTTTTCATAGTCAACCTACAAATGACCTTGGAGCAGTACAAAAATGGTTCCAGCCAGCTCCTGTAACTGTTTCTCTTGGGGCATGAGCAATTCTCCATCAGCAAGAACAAGCTTTCAAAGACAAGGTCTGCCCAAGGAAAGCTGCATGACCTCATGGTGATTCATAGAATCCTATAGTAACTCGAATGAATGCTCATCAGATGCATGGTTCTGAGCAAGGTACTGAGCGTGGTGCCTTCATTTTCTTTAACTACAGAGTGAAAGCATCTGGTAAGTCCCAGGTCCTAGGCTGTGGGAGGCAAATGTGGGTAACACACACAGACTGCTGAGCACACTTCGGTGTTCATTAAATGTTAGTAGCTACTACTGTGACTGCAGGAAGTGTGGGCTATGCATCACTACTGCAGGTAAGAGTTTTCTGCTAGGATTTCCTCTTGGATGAGTCGCCTTTCAAAGAAGCCCTCTCCGCATAGGAAACAAGCCTGCACTCAGTGTTGACCTCAGCCCTCATGTCTGGAAGTTTCCTTAGCTCTTCCAGCCCTCATGGAAATACTCTTGGTTTTGATCTCCTCACACATTTGCTACATGAGTCCCATATCTAAATACTAAGTCTACCCTTGATTTTACATTGTATACTTAGATTTCTTGAAGGCTGAACAATCCCTCGGGGCACGAAGCATACTTGATCTATCTATCAGAGTTCTGCCTGGGCCAGCCAAGCCCATCTCTGGACACCATCATAGGTGAGATCAAAACTTGATCTTAAATAAAAGATCCAATTTTAAGTTCTTCCCCTTGCTGGTCTGTAATCCTGGGCAAGACACATGTGAGCTCACCCTAAAATCTCTTACCCGTTTCCCACTCCCCAATAACAAAACACTTCTTTTTAGCCTAAACATGAGCATTTCAAATATTACTAAAAATATTTTCCAGTCCCTCTCTGAAACTTGATTCCATGTTGCCAAGTTCCAACTAGTGAGGCAAAAGTGGCAGGCTTTTGAGATTTTGACTCCCTGATCTATGCTTCCTTCTGCTGTCAGTAACTTCTGTCCCATGACTGGAGCCCTATCTCGATACCATCTGTGGGTCATTTGGATGAGTGTCCCGCCTAAGCTGGTGGAACAGAAATCTCCATGAACATACTTCATGGGGTTATCACACTACTTCTAGACTGCCTTTATTTAAACTTTATTTAAAAATGTGAAAGAAAAACTTTATTTAAAATGAGAAAGAAAATTCCCTCAGCCCCTTTAAATAGTAGTCATTATTTGAGGCTTGTGTTACTTGCTGGCTGACTCTAATCCTGACCACATGTTCAGAATCTTGAGTTTCTCAACATAGATGAAAGCTCATATCTGTACAGCATTAAAGCAAATATTACAGAGGGAAGCTCGCAGCTACTGGAGAAGCGAGTTCTAAGAACTTACAGGAGAAACTAAAGAAAGAAAGAAAAGCACAAGGGAAAATAAGAAAAAATGGTGATGTGTGTAAACACTTGGATGCATTTTGGATTTGCATTTTTGGCTTTGGGGTGTTTTGCTTTGTTTCGTATCTTGAATTGAGACAGGGTTTCATGTGGCGCAAGCTGGTCTCAAACTTGCTACATAGCTGAGGCTGGCCTTGATCACTTCCCCAATGCTGACATTCCAGGTGTGCACACCACACCTGGATCGGGTATATTTTGGAATACACACGTCAGTGAGGAGGACTGAGCCTCCCTTCCATGTCTTCACATTGCTCCAAGCATGAGCCAGTCCATCCCTGGACGTGAGCAGGAAAAACACCAGGAAGCTCTCATAGTTAATGCCTGAAAGACTGGAGCCAAGGGGGTCAGGTGGGAAGTAAAACGCCCACTGAGTGTCATTTTCAATGAACTTGAAAGGCTGAATGGGTGAAAAGTCATCTTTACCATGGACGTGGTAGTATTTGTCTCCGTTGCCTGTGAAAGGGAGATTCATAGTGAATTTTCTTCCTTTCTACCCTTGCTTTTTCATCCACTATTTCATTATCCTGACAGCTGGAACTGCCATCTCTCCCAGAACCCTGCATCACTTTCCTCTTGTCCTCGATAGTTAGTGTCAACAGAACCCTGGCCCATCACTCAGGACCAGAACCACACTGGAGCCTACTGGTTCAATCTGATCTTGCTCTCCCACTGCTGAGGGCGAGGGACTGAGGGGGTGCAGAGTGCTTTCCCCGAGGTCAGGTTCCAGGCAGGACCTCTATTCCGGCAAAGTGGGGTCCTCTCCCTTGTGTCTCCCTACTTTTATAGATGCCTCTGAACTCCTGAGCATCATGGGATGTGCTCTGCATCCATCCAAGCTCTGCCTACAGCCCTGTCTTCACATCAGGAAGAGCACTTGTGGAGGAAGGGCATCTGCTTAACATGATGACTTCCTCGACAAGAGTTTACTGGTTTTGTTTTAAAACGATCTTAGTGAAAACATGCTGAGCCTATGTGAGATACTGGTCAATTTCCAGGCCACATTCCCAACTGGGAAGGAGGAAACATCCTAGAGGTAGGTAAGCTTTAAAATCCCAGCATCCTCCTGGCCACTGAATAGTGGAGGGGAGATTTGAACCCAAACTTCTCTTCCACAGAGTCTTCTGTTTTCTTCTGTCTCTTCATTAGTCTCATGGGTCAGGTGGACTCAGCTGTGGTCTGGATGTTTGGGTCTCTCAAAAGTCATGTTGAGACCCTAACCCTTAACAAGGAAGGATTAGGAGGTTGGGCCTTTGGAGGTGACTAGATTTGGAGCCCCATGTGAAGCCTTACTGCCCTTTTGAAAGAGGTCCGAGAGAGAGTCCTTGCCCCTTCTTTCATGGGTACCTACAGTCAGAAGAAAGGGTCTGTGGACCCGAAGCCAGCCTCTGTAGACAATGCATGTACTTGATCTTGGCCTCCCAGCTTCCAGTCTAAGAAGTAACCTGCTGCTGTGTATTACCCCAGTTCCTGCCCCCCCCCCCAACAGTCTATGGTATTCTATTCAGGTAACTAGAATGGACACCACCCAATGGCGCCTTCTTGACCACCAGGTGGCCCTCTCACGCCTAGAGTGCCTCCTGGGGACTGATTTCATTCTAGATCCACAGTATTTTCAAAGGTAATGACTCTTCCTGCTCAGAGCTTATGTTAGTCCAAGACCCTTGTCAGAAGAGCCCCTTGACTTCATAGCCCCAAACAGGGCTATTGTTTACACATTGGCATAAGTGAATGTTTCACTTCAGGAAATCAAATCCCATTCCTGCCTCTTCCCCTAATCTCTGGAGGAAGAGAGCGCTCTTTCCCTCACTGCTCCTATTCCGGCTGAGAAGAAAGGCAGTACCAGGCGATGGTCGTAGCCATCCTTTAAACCCCAGGGAAAAATCCGAAACTGTGGAGATGGGACCCAGGACCTCACACATGCTAGGTAAGTACTCAATGACAGCTACAGGCCAGCTGAGCCCAACTTTAAGAAAGGAAAACAAAAACACACACACACCATTTGTGTTTATTTGCTTTTCTGTTTGTTTTTAGAACAAGTGAATCTTCCTTTTTTTTTTTTTTCACTTAAACAAGGGAAAGCATGTATGGATCTAGTGTGTAGAAAAGCAGTGCTCCAATGTGCAGAGGACGCTCCCTCCAACCTATCCAGGGGCTTCCCTATCCACAAGTCCCCATCCCTATTCCCAGGCTCCTTCAGAACTCTGGGACTTCACTAAAATCCACTGGGAATACAATAGCGTAACAAACTCAATTCCAGTTGCCTTCCTCTGAGGTAGACATGGGTGGGTTCCCTCATGAGTAGGACCCTGCACCAGGCACTTTCTGTTTTTAAAGACCTTGAAGAGCTCCACAGTAGATTGTACACCCCAAAAGACTCCTGTGGCCTTCATCATACAATGCCCAAGTGCGTGTGGTGGAGACAGCACTGGGGGGGGGGGGCTCTTATGTCTCTGACTGTCCCCAGTACCCTAGACATAGAATGAAAGCTGGAGGCGCTGAAGAAGCATCTTTTAAATGAGTCCCAAACTGTAAGAGCCTCTGAAAGTACAAATTTCCTCTCTCTCCCCTGGCTCCTACTCTCCAGGGTTTAAACCAAAAACAGATAGTATTGTCTCACCATGCTTTCATTTGCCATCTTTCATACTACCCGGGCAGACACCTAATTGCTGAGTTTCTACATCCTTTGTAGGATATAGAGCCAGCTGTGGCCATGTTATTTTTTATTTTGATAACTACTTAATGCTCATCTACTGTGGTAGTTTGAATGTATGTCTTCCATAGATTCAGGTGTCTTGTTAAAGCTTGTAACTTGAACCTCCAGCTTCTTGGCTGGAAGAGGTGTTATTGGGGGCAGATTCTGGGGTCCAGCCCTAAGGTGTGTTGGGAACCATTCTGAATTCTACCAAAAAGGTATTCAGGGAGGTCTGAGCTCTACCTGGGTCCTGCTGTTTCCTGCCCTTTCTGTGCTTGTTGCTTTTGGTTTTTAAAGGCTGTTTGGTTGTGTCTTTCTGCTTGTGTGTATGTTCAAAGCTTCTTCCACTACTGATGGAACTCTCCCTCCTCCCCCAGATCTATCAGCTTGAAATAAATCCCTTCCTCCCATAAACTGTGCCTGGTTTGGATGTTCATCCCAGCAATGTGAAGCTGACTATAATACCTACAATGTAGGAGATGCCCAAAGCTAAGGAAATAGAAAAGTTGGAGGGATAGTTCCCACCTGACAGAACATTAATGAAGAGAGGGTCTGACAAACAACCACAGGAGGAACCCTAGGCCCAAGGGAAGAGACAGCCTGAGAAAGACCACAGTAGTCAACCCAGGGGTAGGGTTTGCACAATCCCCTGCTAATAGCTCTGTATGCTAAGGGTCATTCCAGTTTGAGCAACTAATGACCCCACATGCTATTTATTAATTTGTGGTGCTGGGATCAAACTCAGGGACTTGTCCATGCTAGGCAAATATTTTTTATTGCTGACCCACGGCTTGGATCTTGCACTCTCCCCTGCAGGCTATGTGTTAAAGGCTCTGTCCCCAGCATGTGGCATTATTGGAAGGTGATGGAACCTTTAGGAGGTGGAGCTTAGTGCGAGGAAGTTAGATAGATGAGAACATGTGCTTGAAGGAAATGAAGTGACTGAGGCCTCTTTCCTCTTTCCTCTACTTCCCGTTCTCCATAAGATGAGCAGGTTCCCTTGCCATACCTTCCTCGCCCTACTGTTCTTCCTCACCACAGATCAAAACACAGCAGGGACTAGTGGCCAAGGGTGGAAACGTTCTAAACCATCAGCCAAACTAAACCTTTTCTTTCTATAAGTTTGTTGTCTTGGGTATTTTGTGAGAGCAATAAAAAATGATTAATACACCATGTGATTTTTTTTTAAGAGTGTGAGCTTGCTACTTTGGTGTCAATGCCCTTTCTTTGCTCAATGTCTGTGTCCCTGGCAGTCCCTTACACACTTATACACAGTCCCTTACACACACAGTCCCTTACACACACAGTCCATTACACACTTACACACAGTCCCTTACACACAGTCCCTTACACACTTACAGAGTCTGTTACACACACAGTCCCTTACACACTTACACACAGTCCCTTACACACTTGCACACAGTCCCTTACACATTTACACAGTCCCTTACACACTTACACAGTCCATCTTTGGACCTCACTTCCTCTTATGCAAAGTGCTGACATCAAGAGAAATGAATTAAGGAATGTTTGTAGGGCTAGAACAATTTCTGGCCCATAGTGAATATTCAACAACTCTGAAGCTCTTCTGTTTCTCTAAGGACTTCCAGGACAGATGAAACTTTTTAATGGATGAACTTGTGCACTTCCCTCTGCCCTGGTCCACCACAAAGCACTGGGTTTCTCTGTCTCCTCAGCCCACTAAATCCTTTGTCCTGTCATCCTGTCATGTTAAATACAATGAGGACATTGCCCAAGACCCCAGCCTTCTTAGGTCTCGGCCGAGGGGACTTTTTATCATTTGTCTCCATCTGTTTTAAAGAGGGCAGTTAGAAAAAGGGTATCCAGGACCACAGACAATTTTCTGGGGTTTCCGAGACCCTTTGAAGGGGAGAAGGGACACCAGCATTCGGATGCAACCCATGGTGGTGAGGTTGAAGGAAATGTGTCTTGACGTTCTGTCCCTGAATCTTTCCCCTTCAGATGGCTCCCAAGTACATTCTCTATGACATTGGAGATGACATCACCTCTGGAGCAACCACATGCATGAGAGTGTGTAAGCACTGAAAAGCCTGTAGCTGAACAATGCTATACCTAATGATATTATGGATTTAAAACTTGGCTTTTTTAGGTTTTATGGTTCCTCAAGTGTGGCTTGCTGGTGACTCGCTGTGCCCACGGACACCAAGAAATCTAAGCCCTTTGAGGAAATTTCCAATTACCCCCTCGAACCTTCAGAAGCAAGTGTCTAAAATTCCATCATGCAAGAGCATGTGTAAGGATTTTAAAAGGCAATCTGTGTAAACTCCCTTGTTTTATTAACTGAGGAAACCACTGCTAACTAACCAGGTCCACCAGCAGTGTCCAGCAATGGTGTGACAGGCCTCACAGAGGCCACCTTCTCCAGATCCATGGTGATGGTCACTGTGGAAGATCAAAAGCTTCTAAAATGAGGACTTGCTCATTTTACACTTGCTCCAGTGCTGAGCACATCAAATCTGAAACAATGCCACCTGAGCTGGGGAGATGGCTCAGCAGTTAAAGGCACTTGCTTGCAAAGCCTGACAACCTGGGTTCAATTCCCCAGTACCCACATAGAGCTAGATGCACCAAGTGGCACATGTGTCTGGAGTCCGTTGGCAGTGTCAGGAGACCCTGATTTGCCCATTCTCTCTCCCTCTCTCTTTAGTAAGTAAAATGAAACAATGCCACCTGTGCCAGACCCAGGATAAGATGCCTCCACATATCATTGCACAAATATCCATTGCATCAACTCTAAGACCTGTCACTTTCTTTTTTGCTAACAACTAATTAATTAATTTGCAAAGTAAGCATTTTTTTAGTTTATGTTTTGTGTGAGGTGCTAAGATGAATCAGAAATAATGTCCATACTGTAGCTCACAACACCACCACAGAGTATCCAGGATGACATAAAGCTGCTGTTTCTGGGGTCCCAGAAGGGTCCTGCTTCTCCCTACGCTTCCTATTCCCTCTTCTCTGCACAGAGAAGTGAGAGCTTAAAAGACCAATTTTGCTTCTGAGTCGGAGTTTTAGGAGCCAAGGTTGATTCTTCTTTTCATCCCTGGCATGCTCGGCAGCCCAGTTTGAGATGAGGCCCCTCCATCAGCCCAGATCCCCCTGACAAACAAAGCCTACACAGTGTAAGCTAGAAATAAAACTGCAAGCTTAGAAGCCTTGAAGTTTCGAGTCTTCATTACACCATTTACCTAACTTATCTTGGAAGATGGACTTTGAGATGATGAACACAAGGCACGTCTTGGGTTTTCCCTTAGCATCTGTTGGCCCGCTTTCTGTTGCTGAAACAGAAACCTGAGATTATGAAGTAAAAAGGTTTATTTTGGCTCACAGTTTTCAAGGTTCAGTACATGATGGATGATTCCCAATATTTTCAGGCCAGTGGTAAGAGGTAGGATATCATGGTGGGAGCATGGCAGACCAAAGCTTGTTGACCTCATTCAGGAGACAGAGAGAGAGAGAGAGAGAGAGAGAGAGAGAGAGAGAGAGAGAGAGAGAGAGAGAGAGAGAGAGAGACCAGAGAGCAGGTTTCACAATCCCCTTCAAAGGCATACTCTCAATAATCTAAGGACCTACCACTAAGCCCTACTGCTTAAAGGTTCTATGTCCTCCCAATAGTGCCAAACTGGGTACAAAGCCTTTAACACAAGGGCCCCCAGGGGTCCTACAGCCAAGCCATAGGAGAATCTCTCCAATCTCAGACCTAATGGTTCCCACACAGCCTTCTATCACACAACTTCCTTTTTCTTCTAATGTTGCCAGTTGCCAGGATGAAGGCTCTCATCTCCTCCTCAACACTTGACCCTTTTTAAACTAACAAGTGAACCTGAGATGAAGGGCACAGAACCTCCTCCTTGCTCCTCCCTGGACCCTGCCTCCAGGCTTCTGCCTAAACTAGCAATAGATGAAGCAATTGTGTTTTAATAAAGAAAATTGATTTACCTTTTCAACGTTTTAACAAATAGCAGTGCACACAGATCTCTAAAGACTTATGCCCACAATTTGCAGAATTATTTCTCTATCGATCAGCAGCAGTTTGTTTTTGGTAGGTTCAGTCAATTAAGTAGCGACGTCGAGGTGGGTGAATTAGTCAAGCCTAGGAAATCCCAGAGAAGGCAGATACTTGCTATATTCTAAGACTGAGCGTTGTCAGATGTATAAGCACCAGCCTGGACCTCATAGGGTCAACAACAAAACAAAAAGACACCAGAAAGTCTGGGGCAAGTGGTGAAGTGCAGCTGGAGCTTGGAGCCAGCTTGGAGTCCCGCTGCAGGTGACATCCTTGCCTGCACTCCCCTGAGCAAGGACCCCCACTGTGGCCTACCTCTTCTCTTTACCAGTGGCCAGCCCCTTCTCTTACCTTGGCCTAGCCCCTTTGCTAGTTTTTGCAGGTATCCCAAGCAGGGAGTTTCTGGACAACCTAAACTCTAGAGAAAGTCTGTAAAGCATAGCTATCAAAACATTCATAAGCAAGTGTTGCTTAGAGTGATGAAACAAAGTTGGTTTTTATAGCTGCAAGTTTTACCTAGACTTTATACTAAGAATTATTACGTGCCACCTGTATAATGAAAACTAAAATCTTTTTTAAAATTCCAGGATCCAATCTGAGCATGATGGTTTATGCCTGTAATCCCACCACGGAGGAGGCTGAAGCAGGAGGATTTCTATGATTTTTAAGGCCAACAAGGACGATAAAGTCATTTGTAAGCTATTCTGAGCTACAGTGTGAGACCCTGGCTCCAAAAATACACGTGACTCCTGGCTGAGAATCTATGCATAGGTCTGTGATGAGCCTAAGAATGGGTCCTTCCAAACCTGACCGCTAGATGGCAGCTCTGACGACTTGACAGCTTGGTCCACAGTTCACCTCCCCTGTCAGGCTCCCAGGTAGCTGCGAATTCTCCAGCTGGCTTGTTGGATCTGGCAGCACCATTTTCATGATGGCGACTTTTTGGACTAAAAGGAAATATCTAAAAGTTTTCATTGGTATGCTTATAACTTGCAAAACAATACTCATCTGGGTTATTTTCCACAGCAAAATTAGTAAAAGCCATGAGAGGCTTATTTGATGAATAAAGAAACTGAGGCCAAGATGCCAGCTCTCTAACCTCACTCCCCTCGCCCCTTGTTCTCACTGTGCCCTCCTGACAGATGCCGAGATTGAAAACCCATGCTCTGTTAGCCACAGGCACTTTGGCTAATTGAAAACAAGAGCAAGTTAAGAAGGAGAAAATGGAAAGAAGATGAAAAGAAAAAAGAAAACGAAATACAGATATGGGCACTGAAGCCAAAGAGCATTATGGGTAAGGAACTCAGGGTCTGGAAGGGAGATTGCAAGGTGAACTTCAGATCCCAGGACAAAGGCTTATGGTCCTTCCTCAAGCTATGCATGAAGACAAAGGGACGTGCTTGCTGCTCAGGAAGGGGCAGAGTGGGGCAAGGAAAGTATTGTAGAAGGTGATCTTTGGTACAAAGCGGGGCTGACTGCTTAAGGAATCTATCCTCCCATTCTGGTGGAGAAGAAAAGTATAGAAGAAAAGGCTTTTCAAATTCAAGAAGAGGAGGAGGCTGTGATGTGGAATCCCAGGCCCAGGAGGAAGGCAGGTCCCTGGAGCAGAGATGTCTAGAGAGACTTACACCAAGCCTCACCGACATCATCCCTCTGTGTCTGCAAATAGCTTCATATCCAGGAAGGTGGTGCTGTCCCTGCCTGAGTCACTTGCATTGGTCAGCTTCTCTCCAGCTCCCGTTGTCAGACTGGTAGTGGACTGCTTGCCTGCAATTTCAAGCACTGTGGACTTATACCTATCTGCCTTTAAGGCCAAGATCAACTCTCCACTGGGAGCATGACAGACATGTTGACATCTAGTCATTTTTGAAGTGGAAGATTCCTCTCTCCTCTGAGCAAATATGGGCAAATATCCTGGAAACTCTGTGTACTTATGCGTGTGACTCAATGATATTTGTTCTTTCAATCACCGAGCAAGTGTTTCATGTATTCATTCAGCAAATATTTATCTGAAGACATGTTTAATAAACACTCCATACTGCTCAAAACCCACCTTCCTCAGTTCATCCAGATAAAGGCTAAAATTCATATCATGGTTTGTAACCCTCTGAGATCACTGGGGCTCTCAGGTTTCATCTCCACTCCTCCCTTAACTCATTCCTCCCGGCCACACCCACCTCCTTACCTTTCCTCTATTGCTCACGTACTTCAAATGCATTTCTTCTTTCTACTTGTTTCTAGCGCAAAAAGCCTCCCAGCCTTCAGTAAGAAGCCAAGAGAGATGCCCTCCACATAACTGCCTTCATAGAGCCATGTCTCGCTCCTGAAGTTCCTTTGTTTCTGCTCAGCCACCCAATATAGAGTCCCAAGGGCCCATTATTATCCATTCTCTACCACTTGTTTCTTAATCCATTTAATCTTTGACAATTATACTCTGGTTTCTCTTCAGATCGTATAAAGCTTTTGCCTTTTTAAAATTTTTGACCATTTTATACATAAAATGATGTAATTTGATCACATTCACCCTGATTGCCTTCTCTTTTTTAAAAATTCTTCAGTATTTATAGCCACTATCATGATATTTGTTGATGTGTTTGATTGCCTGTACTCTCCCTGTACAATAATGAGAGCAGAGATGTTGCTCACCATGGTACCCCCAGCGCTTAACATTGCTTAGCATATAGTATCTGCTCAGTGAATATTTTATTCAGTGATTTAATGAGTTTGGGGATTGAGCAGGAGCTGGGTGGGAGCTGAGACAAGACTGAATTTCTGTGCTACTTACTGTTCCCCATGACCAGCTCTATTCCTTCATTTAAAGGAAGGCATGCCAGCGTGTCTGCAGACTGCCAATAAGAAGCACCTGAGTGAGACACTCGGCCCTGACTACTGTCAGAGACAAGACACAAAGCTAAATGATCCATTGTTGGGTTCCGGTCCGGCAATTCTCATCTAACCTGCAAGTGCCAGGTAATTGGATTGGTAATGGGATATGGAGACTTTCACCTTGAGGTCACTGCCTCACTTCCAGCCCCAGGGACAGCTCAAGCTGAAAGTCACTGTTCTTGAGGGGGAAGTTCCAAGATCTTTGGGAAACAGGTGAACTGAGTTTTGATGTAAGGCCATGCATAGTCCCAAGGACAGAGATGAAAAGTGTGTGTTGTTGCACCCATGACTCTGCAGAAGGAAACTCGAGGCCTTGGCTTAGGGACATCCTGGAATGAAGAGGAAGATAAGAGGCTTGACCTGGCCCAGGAGTCGCAGCCATCGTCTGAAGAAATGTCAAGATATCACTATGGCATCGAATAGTTGGGTTGTGATTTCTTTGTCACTGTTGACTTTCTTATGTAATAACACTGGGTAGAAATTCTGGCCTTATGATAAAATTGATCTATTGGTCATAAGCACTGGGTATGTGGGGTAGGGGCGGTGGTATGAACATGGCTCTGAGGCTTAGAAAACATGCCTTTGAATTCTGGTGGTCTTCTCTCTGGCTATCACCTCAGACAACTTCTTTAGGGTCTCTACACTGCTCTCCTTATCTGTAAGCTAGAATGAAAACAGCCACAGCCTAACATTGCCATGGAGGCTGGAGATAATGCTATGGAAGCCCTGAGCACAGAGCTCACACACAGCACAAACTCAAGATATAGCACCAAGTGAGCAGTAAGGATTTTCTCCTCAGAAATAACAGATAAGAGGTTATCTGTTATCCATGTCATCATCAGATTAAAAATATTTTATTTATTTGCAAACAGAGAGATAGAAGAGAGAAAGGCAGAGAAAATAGACTTTCCATGGCCACCAGCCACTGCAAAAGGACTCCAGATGCATGTGCCACCTTGTGCATCTGGGGAAGCAAACTCCAGTTGTTAGGATTTGCAGGCAAGCACCATAACTGCTGAGCCATCTCTCCAACCCTATCCACTAGATTCTTATTGAGGATAGACCAAGCAATGGACACCATAATGGAAATAGATTGAATACCCCTTATTCAAGATGCTTGGGACCAGAGGTATATTGGATCTCAAATATTTAGAATATTTGTGTATACATGAGATGATAGGACCCAAATTAAACACTAAATTTATTTATGTTCTGTAAGTGCCTTCTCCACAAGCCTCAAGATAATGCCATACAAAATCTTAGTGTGCCTGCTTTTTGACTTAGATATGAGGCCAAGTGGAATTTCAATAATGGTATCACATCAGTATTCAAAAAGTTTCAGATCCAATAGCATTCCAGATATTAGATTTTTAGATCAGAGTTATTCAACCTGTGTTAATCAAATAGCTAGGATGCTAAAAGTAAGGAATGAGGGGGACGGATTAAAGGGTCACAGCTCAAAAAATGAAAGTAACATAATTAGCAACTAGTCATACAGCCATTAAAAACCGTAGCCAAAAGGACCCTCCACATTGTACAATGAAGCACTGAGGCCAGCCTATGAAATGGTTTTGTAGCTAGTAGGCACTCTGGTTGTATTTGACCTGTTTTAACACGTGAAAAGGAGTACAAGCAGAAAGCTGGGGGCTCTGCCACTTCTTCCTGCACAGCCAGAGTTACAGACTTACAGTTGCTTTCACCCCAATGTCGACAGCCCATGCTCTGTAGGACTCTGCAGCAGAGCTGAGCTGGCTCACGGTGGCTGGCTACTGAGTGGACAATGGTGGCCTCATTTCAGGGATGTGACTGTACTGCAGACTGAGAAGTAGGAGACGTGGGGGGAAGGGCTCTCTGTTGTATAAGTCAGGCCATCTGAGGCCATGGCCATGGTAAGGGAGAGAGTTGCCCAGGGCTAAGCCCTGGCATCTGGACATGAAGAGCCTCCCAGAGAGCCACTCCTGGGGGAATCAGAACAGGATTGGGAATACATCCTGTACCCAGAGATCCAGGCACAGGAACAGTGACTACCCATTCACTTGCTGAGCCAACCAGACAGCCAATGTAATCCCCGAGTCCAAGGCAGCCAGAGTGGCAAGCCAAAAGCAGGCAAGAGCTTTGTTAACAGAGTCAGCAGGATCCCCTACCCCTAGTTGGTCCCCTGAAAAGGGAGCCTCTCCATCCTTCTTTGGTTTCTTAGAAGAGACCAACCTCCAGAGCCCTGGTTCTGCCACTGGACAGTCTTAGTCAGATCAGTATATCCTTGACTCCCATCCTTCTTCCCCACACAAACTCTACCATCACCACCCCACCCCCCGCCAACACACACAACACCTTCCAGGAAAAAGCTAAGAACATGAAACTAGCTGACACTAGTGTGTAGACACTCTGGAAGAAAACACACATCGGTTCCCAAGCACAGCTGGTGGTGGTCCTGTTCAGGGTCCAGTGTCTAAGTCCTCTGGAGGAAGGACTCACAATCCCTTCCAGCTGAAGAGCAGAGCCAAGGCCAGTGGCCAGCAGCCATGGCAGAAACTTAGTGTACACGTGGTCAGTGTCACCAGACATAGACCTATGGGACATAGGGGAAGTTGATCTTTGCCTTGCTTTATTCCCCAGGTCCACAACTCCCTCCCACCCAGACTTCTGCAACACCTTCCAGAGGCTGACAGGTCCTCCCAGCCAGGAGATATCTGCCTTTGGAAATGCTACCTGGGCATGATAATTATCCTTAAGCAAGTCACCCTGGAACAAAAGAAATTCTGCAGAACGCTTCTTGGTCGGGGTGCCATTCCTAAGGAGTCAAAACCATTCCTAGGATGGTTCCTGGTCAATGTGGACGGGAGGCTGATGTCCTCCCCTGCTTCCCTGTGTATCTGCGAATCTTGTCTCTTCCTCCTAATGCACATGTGCCTTGCCTCCAGGTGCTGTCAGAGCTCAGATGTCACAGAAGGCACTAGTGAGCCCAAGGAAGGAGAATGAGAAGGACCAGAGGTGTGATTGGAAAGGAGACAGCTGTTTGCTAATGATGCATTTGGTAACAGCAAGGAGACAGTTTAATGCTACTGTTTTTGTGCATATTAAGCCACTAATCCACGTCCTGTTTTGGCAACGCAGGCTACTTCACATCTGTATGCCTTACCTACAATCTGTAAGCTAATTTGTTAAACAGCTTTCTTCTCCCGTGGGAATGAGGTCATTGGTCGCAGAAGATTGATTAAGCTCTTGGAGAATCAACATTAATGAAAATCAACACTGCCTAATGAGTGTTTTTATGGCAGCCTCATAAAGAAGAATTTTAAATGCAGAAACAAATAAACAAAAACAGCAAGAAAGGCCAGCAGTCTGCTCTCCTGGCGTCTCTCCATCCTTGTGGTAAACTTGTTGTGAGGGCAGCCAGGCACCCCTCAGCTGTGCCAGCCGCCAGCCTGCGTCCCTCTAGCCACCTCTGGCTCATTGGCATTGGGCCTGAAAAGTTTGCAGGTGTATGTGGGTATACATTAGTTCCAAAGACATTTCCTTTTGTTCAGGCCAACTGGCATGTGGATAGAAAAATAGATTTTGGGTAAGGAAATCTGATTTGAACACTAGCAGCACAATTTACTGTTTAACTATGGACAGGGACCTGAACTTCTGACTGCTTGCATCTTTAAAAGGGAGGAGTGGTAATACGCCTCCTCTTCTCTCTCCAGTAGGTAGAGATGTTACACTGAGAATCACATAAGCTAATACATGGAGAAGTTAAGCTATAAAGCCCTGTGTAAACAGAAGGTGCCTTATTCTCTTTAAGGTACCAGTGAATAGTAGCTAGAAGGCCAGATATTGGATTTGCTCAAAATGGGTTTGAATCCAGGCTCAGAGATCAAGCTCAGTAACTTTCAGGCTGGACAACCTCAGGCCAGGTACATAGCCTTCTTTTAACCATGTGTTACCTACAAAAGAAGGTAATTACAGTGTTGTTCTCTCAGAGCTTGGAGAAGATTTACTGGGAAAATGAATACAATGTGTTCAGGACAGTGCTTGGTGAGTCATTATGGTTACAGTCATAATTCTCCCTCTCAATAACTCACTCCTCTTTTCTCAATGGAATGATGAGCTAATCTGAAACACTGTGCCATTCAGCCACAAGCCTCCGTCTAGCCAGAGCCCCAGCAGGTCCATGGCCCCACCCAGAAGCCACATGAAGACACACTGGGCAACTCTGGAGCTCCAGCTAAAGAGCAGGAGAGGCTAGTAGGGGATTGGACAGATGGACGGTACCCAGGAAGTAGCCAAGATTTCTGCTGTGAAAAGGAGCCCCCTGAGAAGTCTAAAAATAACTGTGATATGAGATGGGGGGTAAGAGAGCTGATAGCTAGCTGTTCTCATGCCAGTGTCTGTAACAACAAATTGAGCTTAAATTGAAAAGGAAGTGAGTTAGGTAAAGGTGTGAAGACTCAAGACGGGAAAGAAATGAAAGAAAGAAGGCAGCAAAGGACAAAGAAAGCAGAGGAAAAATCTCCCAGAATGCCTTGGTTAAACACATAAAGCGATGATTCAGTTAAGAAGTCTGTGTGTTCCTATTTTTCCATTTTGTTCTTCACGTCTCTAATTTTACCTAAATGATAATTTTATAAGCAAATCAAGTTATACATAATACATTTTATGTTTCTTAGCAAAATGATTTTAGATATGTAAATTGCACTGCAAAAATAAATATTGCATGCTATTCTAATTTTTTCACCAAATTTACATCCACAAACTCTCCCCCATTCTTCAACTCTCTTTCTCTAATGATTTTAGCATTTTAAAATCCTTGACATTTATAAA